>LBNU01038487.1:125669-136736 GCA_014162995.1 Artemisia annua | reverse complement strand
GGGATTAGGACCACCAGCACCACGGTTTTACCTCTCAAAGGGATCTTGAGAAGCTTGCAATCCCACCAGGCCAGTGTAGAAGGGATAATGTTGACTTTTATGAACAACCAAGAAAGACAGATCCGTCAGTTAGAGGTCCAAATGGAGAACACCCGAAACACCTTTATGGACTTGGCTGAAGGTTTCATATCAAGGATTAAGGAAAAGATTAGGGAAGAAGCTATACCCAAAAAGATCGAAAAGATTTTTGAACTCTCAGTCCCTAGTGAAACAAGCAGCGGTCGACACAATGAGAAAGAGAACTCTCACGCCTATACCATAACCTCTGAACCACTCAAACCAATCTTGATGCATAGGGTCTCAATGATTTCTCAAACCAAGCCCATTATCCATAAAACCTCTTTCCAACATTCCAACTTCAAAACGCCAACACTCCACTTCTTCGATGAAAGCAAGTTTGAATACGAAGACGAAGATGATGTTGAAATAAAAAAGATGGGAACCGGAATGGATGAAGAACCGTTGGAGCATACTAATTATGAAAAGGACAAAAGCTCAAATCTTTGTTATAAAACTCTTCAAACTTCAAATCCACCCATCAACCAATATTACCCGGGTAGTTTTAGGATGAAGGAAGCCATTCACTCACCCCTTTCACCCCACGTGGCATATTTCCACCCTAAGGGTGTGTATCGCTACTTCCACCCGCACTTAATCCTAAGTGTAGGGAAATCCTCCCCTATTTCCGTTAAATAAGGGTAGAGTCAGGCTCGTGACTCGAACAAAAACAAGCGCTTATTGGGAGGCAACCCAAGCTTTGTTTGTTTTGTGTGTTTGTTTATTGATTTTATTTGTTTCCATATGTAGGTTATTTTTCTTGTTATTGATTCATGCTTCAAAAACTAACTTGTGAAAATGCTTTATTTTGTTTTTAACTTCGTCTTAACTACATATAAAGGTATTTTGCAAAAGATAAGTGTAAGGAAAATCTAAATCGGTTTATAAGAACGAATGAACATGAATCATAACAATGTAAATTAACATACATATTACCTGGCATTCCAGTTCAAATACTAGTGAGGTAATCAAATAGCAGCGAGACTAAATGGTTTTATTAGTTTTAGCCAAATGCTTGTATCGAGTCATAATGAATTTTTGCAGGAATTCCAGGAAGTAAGCTTTAGTTTTTTCAGAATTTTTCCGGAAACTTAACATGAGAATTCTGTCAGATCATTTCTGACGGCGTCAGGCATTACAACCTGACGGCGTCAGGCAATAATTTTCTACAATTTTTGAAAGTTTTGTTTTTCTTCCGGAAACATAAAAAGTTTTGTTAACTCTCTAACTTATAATCTCCAGGAATTCTGCAAAAATATTCATTCCACAAGCATTATATCCTATTATAGATTATACCGCCGATTTTATGCGAGGTTGGCCTTTATCTTTTTTCAGGTTAACAGGTTATTTTGGACAAGAAGATGATTTATATTTTGGAAGGGAAGCTTTGAGCGTTCATCTTTCTTGGAAGAAGATCTAACCATGTTACCTCACTATCCACATCAAACGAATCTGGGGAGTATTTGATTCCATTCTTTCATTTATATACTTTTACATCTTCTATTTGAACATTAGGGACAATGTTCGGTTTAAGTGTAAGGGGGTAAATGAAGACACCTTAGAGAATACAATTGCGCTTGATTTTTGTTTGTTTGATAGTAAATTTGTAATTAAATCGAGAGAAATATTTGGTAGGGAATTTTTAGCGCCAATTTAAAATTTTTTACAACATTTAGAAGTGAAACCTTGGTCTTAATGAGCGTCTCATGGATAGGAAATTATATGACTAGCACAAAACCATACCACTAAAAAATTTTCCACCCCAAATATGTGAGGTTCGCCCCTAGAATTGGTAGGAAAAGCATCCATCTTTGATGCTATGATGTGTGTACCGATAACACTTAGATTCTAGAACTTACGTTAGGACCATCTCAAATCCACAAGTGAGACTACATTCGTGTAGTTAGATCTACTACATGATAAGAGGCATTAGGATTAACCCTTTCTTTTTACACCCGTGTTTTTGTTATAATTACATTGGCTACATTGGTCAAGTAATTCTCCCAAACCCTTTGCGTTGTACCCATTTTTGGTACACGATACCCCTAGTACACCCCTCCGAGCCTATCTTTTCGTTTCGACCTTTGAGCATCTTACTCAAAGTGAGAATTTGTTACACCCCACTTAAATGTACACCCAAATCGCCTTAGCCTACCTTGTATGCACTCACCTTTAGTGCATTATTGTGACAACATTTGTTAAACCCTTTGTTAATTATCTAATCGATTACATGGTTGCTAAGTCGAGTCATATCCTTGTACATATTGTTTTGGGACGATTGGGACTCATGGGTAAAGTACTAGTGTAATGGAGTAATGGGGAAGAACAACATTATTACCCCCATATGTGCTAAATATTTTAAAAGTACTCCAAGTTTTTCAATTATCTTAATTCGAGTCATTAGAATAGTAATTGTAAAGTTATGTAAAAGTTCAAGTGTAAGGGGAGAACCGAGGCCCCTATGATGTATTATTTTGGATGGTAGGGTAAGAATGTATGAAAAAAAAAAAAGAAAAATCAAGAAAAATACAAAAAAATTAGAAAAAGAAAAGTAGAAAAAACATACGGACTACCATCCCGTTTCCTTTTATGTTTCTTTTAAGTTTTTGTTATTTTGTTTTTAGCTTAAGATTGAGTCGAGTCTTGGCTTAGCAACATTGTATAGTGCATGTATTTGATCATGATAATTAACTCGCCACCAACAAAATACCCTTTATTCCAACCAAACCGTGTTTATCATATCGCTACACCTTACGTTAAAACCCTTTGGAAAGCCCTCTTTGATAGTTTATCTTAGGTGCTTACGCCTAGTGGAGGAGTAATTGATCCTCTCCCAAGCCTATGGTAATCTATTTGCTATGACAGGTAGTGAGAGATATTTTCCGTTTTCATTTATGAGATATAATTCTATGACAGTTGAGATATGAGAGTATCCAAACACTATTTTTGAGGTGCTAGTGTATGATATCCGTGCTTATTATGATTAGGGTCGAATGACTATTTGTTGTAATTACTTTTATATTTGTGTTAAATGACCCCTAACTCATATTTTGATTGGAATAAAAGCTCATTTGCTTGAGGACAAGCAAATCCCAAGTGTAAGGGTATTTGATGAGACGAAAAGTGTACCCGTTTTAAGGGGTCATTTAAGCCCTAATTCGAGTAAATGTGATCAAATACTGCCCTAAATCGTTCCTTTTGTCATTTTAGGTACTTTTGAGAAGAATTCTGGAAAACATGCCAATTTGGATGTTTTTGGAGCATAAAAGTGAAGAAAACGACAAAGTCTCAAAAGAAGCTGGATTTCCTTCCTGACGGCGTCATGGTCATAAGGTGACGCCGTCAGCCAACGTTGACAAAGGAGTAGAATCAGATTACACTAGATGCCCTATGAAGAAAACAAGATGTTTACACCTGACGGCGTCAGGTGTTAAAAGGAGTAGGCCGTCAGGTGTAAAGGCTAAAGAGTGACGACCCAGAAAGATTAACAAGTGACGGCGTCAGAAGTAGATCTAGGCCATCCGAGAACCCTAATGGCAGCGAGCTGACGGCGTCAGAACCCATAACCTGACGCCGTCAGAGTGTAAAATCTATATATACTTTTCTATTTTTCATTCATTATGTGGTGGAACTTTTGGTGCAACTTTGGGAAAAACCCTAAAGACGAATTTGGCTGTATTTTCAATGGTTTTTTTACCCTTGAATCCTTCATGTTCAATTAAAGATAAGTTCTCACTTAAATTAATCAATATATCTATGTGTTGGTTAATCATATCTTATGCTTGTCTTTTAATTAACATGCTAGGCTAGATTTTTCTTGTGTTTGCTTAGATCTAATGAAACCTAACTATTAATTATTGGTTGATTGGTGTGTTATTATTTGTCTTGGATGAATGTTTCATCAATGTTAGGCTTAAGAAAACTGGCTAAATTCCTATATGGTAACCTGCTTGAACGTCTTAAGAAACATGTAACTAATGCGTACTAGGTTATTAACGTAGTATTTAACGCATGAGCCACTGTTTACAATCCCTATGATTGGGTGCTTCACGCATCGTTGTAGGAGGAGATAAGAGCTCATAGAATTGGGGAGATATGTACGCCACCCCATGAATTGTTAAGGAATACACCCGTCATCCACGCAATTAATACATCCACCAATTAACCGGTAAAAGATACTAGGGAGTAAGGAAATCTAAGTAAACACATTTGTCTCCATATAAGTTTTCACAACCACAATAGTTTAGTTATTTTATTTTAATTGCAATTGTAGTTTTTGGGTTAGTTGACTAGCAACTAACTCCGCCCACTCCTCCAAAACCTGAGATTTTACTTGCTTTTATAAAAATATAAAAATACAAAAATAATCTTCTTTCACCCTTAGACCTTTTAGAGTAGTTTTTCTAACCTAACGAACACTATTCCCTGTGAGAGAACTGATGAGTGTGTAAATACTCATCATTTTCATCATATTTTAACTGCCAAAACACGTGAAAACACTCAGAAATACATCAAAATACTGAAAATATCCCAGGGTCGTGTTTTATATGCAAAATGATCAAAAACAAATGAAAAACGAACAAAGTGTTGCATAATTGGCAGTTTCAGTCCCCCAACTTTCAAAACTTGACAAAATTAGTCCCTGAGCATTTATTTTGAAAAGAAAAGTCAAACCAAGTCCTTTAAAATCAAAAATGATCTTTGGGAGAAAAGCTTTCAAAAATTTACAAGTTTAGTCCCTGAAGTTTCACAATTGGCAAAATTGGTCCCTGAACTTTCAGAATTGGCAGAAATGGCCCCTGGTGGAATATTGTGGAAGGAAAATGCAACTTTGATCCTTGGATTACATTTTCAGAAATTTACAGGTTCAGTTCCCCAAGTTTGCAAATTGGCAGAAATGGTCCCCGGGAATTTTAATTTGGAGAAAAATGTTAAAAGTGACCTTGGGAAATCAAGACTTGGCAAATATGACCCTTGTAAGTGGATTTGAAAATATGGCAGAAGTGGTCCCTTGGTTTTCAGAATTTACATGAATGGTCCTTATGATTAAAAGTTATAAAACCAATTGGACCCTTTGTTTTATTTAAACCCAACACACCCCTTTTCCTTTATATAACCCAATCCCCACCAGGCCCACTCCCAACCAGCCCACAACCCCACGTTTTATAAACCCAGCTCTCCCAGTCAAATAGTCAAACCTTTCCCTTCCCCCTTCACCCCTTTATCCAGTTACATCACCACCATCCCCGACCATCCTCTCCAACACTCAACCTTACCTCAAAAGCACCCAATTCACAAACCCCAATCCCACTAAACCTCCCCAAACCCCTACCTAACTCCTCTCCAACCTGGCAATCCTCAATTCACACAAACCCATTTTCCCGCCAAAATCAAATGTGGGGCTAGGATTGGTTTTGGAACAATTGGACAGCTGGGATTCGATCACAAGGTTCAAGGGAAGCTTTTGGAACCCTAATTTCAGAAGAGCAAGAGCAAGAAGAGTGTTTGCTACCTACCACATTTTTAGTATAAATAGGGCCATTATTGTAAGCCTAAGGGCATCCTTTTTCTTTGTATTTCTCTGTTTTCCAACTTAGTTTACAATTGTAGTTTCATATTCCAAGTTTAATTAAAGTTTTATTTAAGTTTATGCAAATTCGACTTTTCATTCAATTTTCAAAGTTACTTGTTATTCCATTTAGATGCTCTTAATTTAATCTCAGAATGTTAGTTTAAGTTTGGTAAGGTTATTTGAATCAAAAGAAAAGCAAAAAAATCAGAAAAGAAAAAAATAGTTGGAGAAGGTTTGCAGCAGTGAAGATGGTGAATTGAGCAGAGCTATGGAATGGTTTAGGGTCTCGTGGGAGACATATAGGTTGTTCTAATTGTTCTTGGTTCTAATTCTCAGACCCTTCACAGCTTTGGATGACAAGTAGGCCACAATTCATTTTTTTTGCCATAATTCATGTTTTATGATCATTGTTGTTACCTGCTGCTTGAATCTGTTTATTTGAGTCCCATGTAGCTTATTTCAGTTTATTTAATCAGTTTTGGTTATTGATTTTGAAAATTGCTTAGGAAATATTGAAAACAGTTAGATATAAGGGTGTTTGGAATTGACTGTTTGAGTGTTTCCTTGTGGTGTTATTTGTTTGAAGACTATTTAGATTGCATTCCCATGACCAAATTAGTGTAGTGGTAACTTTAAATTAGCAATAGTAGGTTCTATAGTCACATTAGCCTTGATTCTTAAAATCTGCTTAACTGTTAGAAATTGGGACTGCCTGATCTTAATATTAGTTATAGAAGTTGTTTAGCTAGCCTAATATAGTCTTACTTTAGCTTATTACATCATATTTAGTCATTTAGGATTAGTATAATCTCACTCTAGTCAACATTCTTCAAAATTGAAAAAAGTCAATATTGCCTATGCTAAGAAATGGGACAGATTTCAAAAGTTTTTGTAGAGCTCACTATTGTTTGGAAATGAACAAACTTTTTTGATTCATGAAATTTGGCTGCTTATCTTTCAGTATCAAAAAGATTTTTTTAATTTGGTAACCATTTGATCAGTTAGAATTGGTCATGAACTTGCCTGTTTGGTGAACCTGCTGCCCTGCACCCAGCCCATTGTGCTTTTGACCCGTTTTTATTTTGACCCTAACTTGTTCATTAATTGACCATTTTCTTTGATTCTTAGTGTTTTGAATAGCCTGCCAGGTTGGCTTGTTAGTTCCATAATTTGTTTGCACTTTATTGCTTGCTTGCTCGTTTATTTTTGCTCCACAAACCACCCCCATTGGACTGTTTATGCTGATGAACCTCAGCAGGTCTGAGCTTGTTGAATTTCTTGTGATTCTGTTTGTTTGAGTCCATAAGCTTGTTGTTTCTTTGCTCATTTGCATTAGATATGGATGGTGATTGCTTATTTATACCCTTGCTCTAGCTTGTACTCAAATTTGGTTAGCTTGTGGCTTGTCAAAAACTCACTTGTATCTCAAAACTTGCACTGTTGGATTTTGAAGCTTGCTCAAGCTTATTCCAAGCTTTACAGAGACGTGTCTTTTACAAAAGTTGTTTCATTTTCTTGCTAAAATGTTTTGCAAAAAGAAAAATTGAAAAAAAAAATAAATAGCAAAAAGTGCAAGAGGTGGGATTCGAACTCTGGACCTCCTGCACTCCAAGCCTCACACCACACACCAAATACCAACTGCCCTAGGGACTTCTCGTTTATAACTTTGCAAGATTTATTATTTGACCCTTGTTGTGTGTTTGTCTCAAATAAGCTTAACAGCTTATATTTGCTTATGCTTTGCTTATTTTGCACTGTGCCTAGCTTTTTCACATTTTTCTTAAATCAGTATTAGCTTGTAGTATTTTCCAAAAAAATCTCAGATTTATTTCATTAGTTGTAGTATTTATTTTGATTTAATTAGTGATAAATTGTTTTTAAATCATATTAAATAGAATTTTTATCCAATTTTTAATTTTCTTTTTTCCAAAATTTTCTTTTGTCTTTTAGTACGTTAGAAAATTATTTGTAGGCTCGTAGGACCTTTCGTGTTTAAATTTCACGTTTTATCTTGCGCGTGACGTTTGTTTTTAAATAAACGTTACGTGTTTGTTTTAAATTGTGATTTAGGATTCCCGATACCTAACTTTGCTTCCCGTAGTGTTTTAAGATTTCCTTAGTTTGCCAATTGCCTTTTATTCCCTTTAGGTTTATTTATTTTCACCCTCGTTCGTTAATTTTCCATTTTCGTTAATTTAACATATTACAATACCAAACAATCTTTCTCAACCAAACATACAAGTCTTTAATCTCGATCTTTCACGAATCTTTCCATTCACACCTCGTTGGGGTACGACTCGGGAAATCACTTCCCGGTTTCACAAATATCACATTGCACGAGTTTACGAGGTAATCTTTTTCCTAAAAGGTTTACTTGTATTTCTCCACGTCTCGTTGTCACTCACGATAACTTTGACTCCACTTTGTTGATATTTTTGTGTACTTGTTGTTTTGCACACTAAAACACAACGAATCAAGAACGATCAATCCCCCGTACTTACCACTACACTATACTACACCGACCAGGTACACTGCCTGGTGGGATTGCAAGCTTCTCAATTTCCCTTGAGAGGTAAAACCTGTTGCGCGGTCGCAATCCCACGTCATCAGTCGACCTTCATGTTCGGCCACCAACAGAGTTTCTTTAGATCTTGGTACATCTTGTCGGAACCCGGGTGAATGGAGTGTTTTGACTTGTGAGACTCATGCAAGTTGAGGTCACGAATACCTCCAAAGAGCGGGACCCAACTTCTATCCTTAAAACAAAGCGTTTCGTCAGATCTTTTCACGAAACCGTTATTGTTCTTAGGCATACCATAGATCCTTTTCTTTGGTCTATTTTCCTCTTTAAGAGCTTCGCTTTGAGTGGCGAGGATTTGTGATGGAAGGGGTGAACAAATAGTCATTCCTAATGATTTAACCCTGAGGGGTTTCAATCGTTCCTTNTGAATGGAGTATTTTGACTTGTGAGACTCATGCATGTTGAGGTCACGAATACCTCCAAAGAGCGGGACCCAACTTCTATCCTTAAAACAAAGCGTTTCGTCAGATCTCTTCACAAAACCGTTATTGTTCTCAGGCATACCATAGATCCTTTTCTTTGGTCTATTTTCCTCTTTAAGAGCTTCGCTTTGAGCGGCGAGGATTTGTGATGGAAGGGGTGAACAGATAGTCATTCCTAATGATTTAACCCTGAGGGGTTTCAATCATTCCTTCCAGCTCAACGCGTCTGCTACTATATTGGCCTTTCCGGGATGATAGCGAATTTCACAATCATAATCACTGAGTAGCTCCAACCAACGGCGTTGTCTCATGTTCAATTCTTTTTGGTCTAAGATGTGTTGAAGACTTTTGTGGTCAGTAAACACGGTACATCTAGTGCCATATAAGTAGTGTCTCCACAACTTAAGAGCAAACACTACCGCTCCTAATTCCAAGTCATGAGTGGTGTAGTTTTCCTCATGTTTCTTCAATTGTCGTGAGGCATAGGCTTTCACTTTGCTTCTTTGCATTAAGACTGCTCCTAATCCGTGATATGAAGCGTCACAATACACTATGAAGTCTTCACTTCCTTCAGGTAGTGCTAATATTGGTGCTTCACAAAGCTTCCATTTTAGTAGTTAGAAGGCTAATTCTTCCTTCTCTCCCCAGATATATTTCTCGTTTTTCTGGGTTAACTTGGTTAAAGGTTTTGAAATCTTGGAAAAACCTTCGATGAACCGTCGGTAGTAACCCGCAAGACCTAAAAATTGGCGTATCTCCGTGGGATTTGTAGGAGATGCCCAACCTTTAACGGTCTCTATCTTTGCAGGGTCTACATGAATACCTTGACTATTGATGACGTGTCCTAGAAATTGTACGGTGTGAATCCAAAAGTCGCATTTCGAGAACTTAGCGTACAACTCTTCTTTCTTGAGTAGTTCTAGGATAATCTTCAAGTGTTCGGCATGTTCTTTTTCGCTACGTGAGTAGATCAGAATGTCGTCGATGAACACTATCACAAACTTATCTAAATATGGCTTACATACTCGATTCATCAAGTCCATGAAAACTGCTGGTGCGTTTGTCAGACCAAATGGCATCACTTGAAATTCATAATGTCCATAGCGTGTTCTGAATGCAGTTTTGGGAATATCCTCTTCTCGAACTCTTAGTTGATGACATCTCGACCTTAAATCAATTTTTGAGTACACACTCGATCCTTGTAATTGATCAAATAGGTCGTCGATTCTGGGTAAGGGGTACCGATTCTTTACCGTAAGTTTGTTCAACTCTCGGTAATCGATACACATTCGGAAGGATCCATACTTCTTTTTAACGAATAATACCGGGGCTCCCCAGGGTGATGAGCTTGGTCGAATAAAACCTTTATCGGACAACTCTTTTAATTGCTCCGATAGTTCATTCATTTCAGATGGTGCCAACCTATAAGGTGCTGTGACATTTCGTAAAATTTCGTGTCATCAATTTTAATATTTTTTTATTTGACTATTTTATTTTTAAATAATTAACTTCGTCGGAAGTTATCCGCATATGACGTGTCACGTTCAATTAATTCAACCAATACTTGGCTAGTACCACTCTACACTTTTTATGCATTCTTGGTTCCTTACAATCCTATTTTAAAAGTTATAATTTACTTTTTCCAATTTTCCGTAAACCTTGCACCTTTTACGTTTTACGCGATTTAAATTTACGTTTTATGGTTTTAACAACGTGAACCAACCCTAGACTATGATAATTTTACATATTTTATGCATTTTAACCTATTTTCATGTTTGCAAGTGAGTTTTACACTTGTCGTTTCATTTTTAAAGTTTACATCACTTTTATCAAGAACCGGTGTCACCAAACGCGTTTTCAACTCACGGTTTCAGTTTTAACGACGTTTAACACTCCGAAAAACCCATGACTCAACTAATATATTAAAAATAGTTATTTTGACAAGTGATAACATTTTTACATGTTTTACATTATTTAGTACCCGATTTTACGTTACGCGTCTTAAAAACTTTACGTTTGCAATTACCGGGATCAAACTACACTCCGTAGCTCAAAAATATACATTATTAAACACAAAACCCCACTCACCACATAGGTGGCTGGTTTTTGTGTTGTTTTGACTACACATGTCATAAAAATTTGATACCTAACTCCACTAAACTAAATACCACTTACAAAACCATCTTTTTCCCATTCACTTCATTAGATACATGCAATACCACCATTTTACTCTCACCTTTTCACCACAAACGACCCAAAACAGATCCAAATCACCCATTTTATCCAAATTTTCACTAAATTATTGATCATAGATTAAAGATCTTGAAGCCCTAGTCTTGTTCTTGATTTATTACACTCTAACACACATAAATCTC
>LBNU01038487.1:111320-124999 GCA_014162995.1 Artemisia annua | reverse complement strand
TTTTAAACTGAATTATCTTGTATTCAACTGATTACTTATTAAACTCTATGAATTCACTCAACCTTTGTGTTGACTTTTTAGCATGTATTTTCTCAGGTCCGTAAGTGGCTTAAGCTTGGATGGGTGGCGCAAAGAAATGGATATCTACTTGATGGCTCATGTTTAATAAAATTTTCGTTCGATGATGACTTAAACTTTTAAATTTATGTACTTCTAAACTTACGTTAAACTTTTGGGACCTCAACTCTGATAAATTATAGAATGTGAATTTTAAAACGACTTTGTTTTAAAGTTGTTTACTATACTTTTACTATGTGACTGATAAATAGCACCCCATGTTGTATTCCGCTGCTTTCCGAAAATGGGGGTGTTATAGATTGGTACCAGAGCACAAATTATAGCGAACTAGGTCTTTTTTCCTTTTAAAAACCTAGATTATAATTATTTGTTTTTCAAAATCATGAGCTTCCATCATCTTGTTCGAATATATCTTAATTATATTAAGGATAATTATAGGAGCACTATAATTATTTCTTAACTCATCCGATAATCCGCGAAAGTATCACTCTTATATACAAACTTTGTACACTAAACTTTCTAGTTGTATTTTATGCTATTCATGTGCATTGTGAATTTCCATCCGGAAATTTATACACATCTTCGAGTGCACTGGTACTATACGTACACATATAGTGAATATTACTATATGTACTTAAGATAATTTTTTCCCGACTATCCTGCTTGTTCCTGAAGCATCGCTATTTTTCTTAACGGAGTTTCTCCATGTGAATACTAAACTCTTTTAAATATTGTGAGTTACACGATGGTATTTCTTAGACATTGTATGCGATTACAATGGTCTCTGTTATTTCTTAGGTATTGTATGTGATTACAATGGTCTCTCTTATTTATCAGACATTGTATGCGATTACAATGGTCTCTCATATTTATCCGACATTGTATGTGATTACAATGGTCTCTTTTATTTCTCTAACATTGTATGTGATTACGATGGTCTCTAAACTCTTTCATCACTATATGTTATATAATTTCATATAAAATCGAAACCTGTTACAATTTATCAGGTCTCTAAACTCTTTCATCACTATATGTTATATAATTTCATATAACATCGAAACCTGTTACAATTTATCAATTTCTATTGGTTGCCTTACTCCTCGTGAACTCATATTTTCTGAGCATTTCTTGCTTATTTTATTAAGTACTACTATTGACACTATTTAAGAACTATTTATATACACTTGATTTTTTTTTCTCGACTATTTATGCCTAATTAATAGAGCGTTACTTCTTATTTGAATAGAGGTTATTTTTATAAATATTTGATCCGATTCTTTACACTCAGCATCCAAAGCATCATGTCAGACCATACCTCTCCTAATTATATATGTTTCACCAGATTACTAAACAATTAAATACACATTTATTCATTTTGATGATCCCCTAAAACTTTCTCATACATTGTGGGTGACATAGGGGTCTCATTTATTTTCTCAAGAATCGTTAGTAATGCTATGATCTTTAAAAATCTTTTCATGACCTTACACAACGGTGTTTTATGTGAAACCAGTCACATTCTATTTATTTACCTTAGAAATTTACTACCATTTTATAAACAGCTCCTTTATTGTTATATAAATTATCTTTCATTATATTACAAATGGATTTACTATTCCCCAAAGAATTACCCCATTACTACCTTATAAACTAATAACCTTATTCAATACTATTTTATAAACTGCTTTAACTAGTTCAGAATTAACTTTTTGTCACCCCTTTACAAATCATTTGGTTAATTACCTTTTAAACTAGTTTACTACTATCTTCTAAACCATTTTGTTGCTTCTTAAAAATTTCTCTTCGCATCTCTTATTAACTTAAAACATTGATTTATTATTACCTCATTAACTATTTTATTATTGTTTTATTGTCCGTCATTTTCCTATAATTCTTATAAACTAATTCATCATCTACAAAAGCAAAAGTTCAGCAACTTTCTCTTAATTCATCAAGTTCTCTTCCAAAACCTTCATAGTAAAGATCTATGATTCAGTCCTAGTGTGAACTATTTTAGAACTACTTAAAACTTCCTTACCCGCATTTTCCTTATTCGCTTGTGTTACACACTCATACTACTTACTTATGATTGATTCTTACGTATGTACAAACTTATATCACTCTTTGTATATGAGATACTTATGCAAACTCCATACTTGTCCAACAATGGACATATCACGAGTATAACTAAGTTAAGTATCTGAAAATTTTATCGAACCTCGGTTAAATATAGTCTAGTCACCTATATTTAACCTAGGGACAGTGGAACATAGTCTGACTACCTATGTTCGATTTAGATTTTTCAAATACTGGGAATAGTTATATATGGGTTATGTCTTATTGTTCATTTACTTGATTTCCGAGAATCACAAAATTCTTATGTGAGTATAACAATTCAGCGGGATTCATACGATCAAGCACAACAACTAAACAAATCCTCACTCTATCTTTATCGTGTATAGTCAACCTTACTCTGCACCGTATTTCTAGACGACAAGAATCAAACCACGTTGTTAGTTATTCTAGACTTCATTCCTTACGAGTATCCTCATCTTTTTGCAAGTGAACCGTCAGGAGATAAAGCGAGTTAAGCTCCAGGACGGAGCTCTCTTAAGGGGTACGTGCTGTGACATTTCGTAAATTTCATGTCATCAATTTTAATATTTTATTATTTGACAATTTTATTTTTAAATAATTAACTTCGTCGGAAGTTATCCGCGTACGACCTGTCACGTTCAATTAATTCAACCAATACTTGGCTATGACCACTCTACACTTTTTATGCATTCTTGGTTCCTTACAATCCTATTTTAAAAGTCATAATTTACTTTTTCTAATTTTCCGTAAACCTTGCACCTTTTACGTTTTACGCGATTTAAATTTACGTTTTATGGTTTTAACAACGTGAACCAACCCTAGACTATGATAATTTTACATATTTTATGCATTTTAACCTATTTTCATGTTTGCAAGTGAGTTTTACACTTGTCGTTTCATTTTTAAAGTTTACATCACTTTTATCAAGAACCGGTGTCACCAAACGCGTTTTCAACTCACGGTTTCAGTTTTAACGACGTTTAAACACTCCGAAAAACCCATGACTCAACTAATATATTAAAAGTAGTTATTTTGACAAGTGATAACATTTTTACATGTTTTACATTATTTACTACCCGATTTTACGTTACGCGTCTTAAAAACTTTACGTTTGCAATTACCGGGATCAAACTACACTCCGTAGCTCAAAAATATACATTATTAACCACAAAACCCCACTCACCACATAGGTGGCTGGTTTTTGTGTTCTTTTGACTACACATGTCATAAAAATTTGATACCTAACTCCACTAAACTAAATACCACTTACAAAACCATCTTTTTCCCATTCACTTCATTAGATACATGCAATACCACCATTTTACTCTCACCTTTTCACCACAAACGACCCAAAACAGATCCAAATCACCCATTTTATCCAAATTTTCACTAAATTATTGATCATAGATTAAAGATCTTGAAGCCCTAGTCTTGTTCTTGATTTATTACACTCTAACACACATAAATCTCTTCATTTCTAAGGTGTTCTATTTAGAAGATTACAAGAGTATTTTTAAAGGCTTACAAGGTGTCAAGAGGCTGTGATTTTCATGGTTTTTCAAAGTATTTTGGTGGTCAAAGATTGGGTTGATTTGGGTAAAAGAAAAGGTGCAAGTATTGTTGGGTTAATCTAGGTTTAGTGGTTCATTGATCTTGTTTTTCTTGTTCATCCACTTTTGTAAGGAAATCAATCACTCCCTTTTCACTTTATTTTTATTTTCATTCCTGTATATATATTATTTCTTGATGTATTTTTATATTATATAAGTTATTTGGCTTGGTTAGGCTTGGTACATAAGCTAGATCACTAGAAAATCACTAAAGGACTACACATGCAACTGCGATTCTGAATCAGGGGCAAAGATGGAATAAAATGCACTAATCAGTAAACTTTGGACATAAACTAAAAATATATAGATGTATGTCTATGTCTTGTGGTCATTTTCCTGGGTAGTGCATCCCGTGACGACACCCGATGATTAAACTAAAAATGTTTTCGTGAAACATGTCATATTCTGAGTAACAGATTTGTAACCAGTAAAAGTCATATTTTCTGGACATAACCAACTGTTTCTTAAAACAAAGAAGTTGTAGATAACATCTTTACTTAAACGCGGCCACAAACGAGGAATTAATTGGACTTGTAGAACTCTAGCTATCACATTTTTCGTGGGACTGTTGTAATGTTAATATTTTCAGAACTGAGTAGTAATGGTAAACTAATAAGTTTCCTACTGTTAGATAATTTTTGACGTAGTGGGACCCATAAAACTTGTTAGTACAGATGAATACCTTTCCGGATATATAAAGATTTCGACTTACGGTTTAAGAGTAATGAATTTTCAAAGATGGACATGTTATAAAAATTCCATTAGTTTTTTATTAAAAAGTATAAAAGGGTAACACATTATACAATTGGACACTTAAGTTTTATTTTTGAACCACCTAATCTATTTTGACCATTATATAGAGATTATGTACCAAGCATAATTAAGAACATAATTTATATAATATATAGCCATATTGCATCAATATTTATTTTCAAAAACCTAAGACAAGCGTATATCTATTTAGGTTGCTCGTAGAACTTCGCGGCTATTTCTTATCTTGCTTGTTCCTTCCTACTCCCTTTATTCACTGTGAGTTCATAGCCTCGCTTTTACTCATTTAAATTGTTTATAAACCTCGCGAGGGGGATACATGCTAGTTTACAAACTGAATACAAGTAGTTTTTGGTATGCTTGACCTGATTACATGATTATAGACATTGAGTATTTCTTGCCAATTAGGTCCCCATCATGAACCGTTAATTCTGTAGGAAACGCTAGTATTATAAATATGCATATTTGGCTTGGCGGGCCTGACCGGGTGAGTAGCGCTGATACATCAACGGTCACATAATATTGAGAGATTACGTGGTAAATGGAAAATCTTACCTTTTCGGGGCACTATTAATCTAGGTCAAGGTTCAGTTTCATGAGCTCAATGCTATAAATCTTATTTCCCGACTTGTATTTGTTACATGTCAACTTAATTATGGGCGTATAACAACGTAGCTCATTGTATTTTAAACTGAATTATCTTGTATTCAACTGATTACTTATTAAACTCTATGAATTCACTCAACCTTTGTGTTGACTTTTTAGCATGTATTTTCTCAGGTCCGTAAGTGGCTTAAGCTTGGATGGGTGGCGCAAAGAAATGGATATCTACTTGATGGCTCATGTTTAATAAAATTTTCGTTCGATAATGACTTAAACTTTTAAATTTATGTACTTCTAAACTTACGTTAAACTTTTGGGACCTCAACTCTGATAAATTATAGAATGTGAATTTTAAAACGACTTTGTTTTAAAGTTGTTTACTATACTTTTACTATGTGATGATAAATAGCACCCCATGTTGTATTCCGCTTCTTTCCGAAAATGGGGGTGTTATAGGTGCTCTAGCCACTGGTGTTGCTCCAGGCACTAGTTCAATCTGAAATTCTACTTGACGGGTAAGTGGAAGACCGGGTAAATCTTCGGGAAATACTTTCGGAAAATCCTTAACAATAGGAACATTTTCAAGTTGTTTTTCTGTCGACTTTTCATCCGTTACATGAATCATGAACACTTGGCATCCTTTATTCAAGTGTTTTACTACTCTAGCGTATGAAATGGTCCCATAGCGAGTTTTACCTTTTTCCCCATGGACAATGAGTGTTTCATCCTCGAGTGGGATGTGAACAGCTTTTTCGTCACAGTGAATTCTAGCACGATGTTTTGATAACCAATCCATGCCGATGATGGCATCAAAACTTACAAGTTCTACAGGCATTAGATCGATGGGAAAAGGTGTTTCTAATAGAGACAGGGTACAATCTTTCATAACGGTGTTGGTGCCGATTAGATTCCCATTAGCCATTTCGATTTCGTAAGTGGTGTCTAGGTTAGAGGGAGTAATATCAAGTAAAGGTGCAAAAGTATCTGACACAAAACTTTTATCTGTGCCTGAATCAAACAATACTCTAGCATTATGATGATTTAGTAAGAATGTACCGGTGACAACGTCAGGTGCATTGCCGTCTCCGAGTACATATGCTCTAGCTCGAGCACCGTTTTGTCCGTTTCCTTTCGGGCAGTTGCTTCTGAAGTGTCCTATCTCTCCACATCCATAGCAAGTAGGTGTCACAGGCAGTGAGTTGCTTCCCGTAGCAGGGCTTCTTTAGTTCTTAGCAATATGACCAACTTTTTGACATTTGTGGCACTTGATGGTGCAAGTACCATCGTGGTGGAGCTTGCATCGGTTACATTGTGGTTTGGAACTGTTGTAACCCTTGCTTTCTATAGCAGCAAATGCCTTGTTGTTTTCTTGCCTTCAGTGAGTGTTGCGGTCTTATGGTACTGGTTGTTGTTGTGATTGTTGTTGTGGTGGCTGCTGTTGCCTTGATAATTGTTGCTGTTGTGATGGGTGGTTCTTTTGTTGTAACACCCCTAAAAATAGAGAATCGCGGAAGCATACATGTTTGGGTGCTACTAAATTGGTATCACAACACAAAGTACAAAGAACGGTTTTAACTCCACCGTTTAAAAGAAATCTCTATATTCAAAAGCATTTTTGTTTACAGCGTTCCAACAACAGTGTGGAAGTATAAGCCCATAAAAGAAATAAAGCGGTCCCAAATATATCAGAGTCATCTATGACCATGCCATGCCCTGCCAAAGCCTCCAATNATCAAACATAACAGGTGGCAATCATATCATTCTCAAAATATTCAAAAAGAAGATGTAGGGTTGGGTGGGTATTCCATTCGCGGACAAGAAAATAAACTGATCAAGTAATAATGTATCGGATGATAGCACGATGGAAGTGACCTATACTAGCAGTTTTGTCGTCAAGACAACCTTTCAAAGGTATTTTCGTAAACTGACAGATCTTGATTCTCAGAATCCAAAACTTCATATTTTATCGCATACAAGACATCATGAAATGAGTTCATCGATAGCAAAGCATAGACGTAGCTCGAATCAAATCATACGTTGACCGGTAACATTAAATGGCAAGAAGCTCTACAATGGAACTTAGGATTCATCAAGTCATAGCAGTTGAACAATCACATGACGCGTATCCAAATGTACTAAAACTGTAACACCCCCAAAAATAGAGAATCGCGGAAGCATACATGATTGGGTGCTACTAAATTGGTATCACAACACAAAGTACAAAGTACGGTTTTAACTCAACCGTTTAAGAGAAATCTCTATATTCAAAAGTATTTTTGTTTACAGTGTTCCAAAATAGTGTGGAAGTATAAGCCCATAAAAGAAATAAAACGGTCCCAAATATATCAGAGTCATCTATGACCATGCCATGCCCTGCCAAAAGCCTCCAATAGTAATCTATCGCTTTAAACCTGAAAATACATGCTAAAGTGTCAACACGAGGTTGGTGAGTTCATAAGTTTATG
The DNA here is from genome assembly GCA_014162995.1 of Artemisia annua. Lineage (NCBI taxonomy): Eukaryota > Viridiplantae > Streptophyta > Magnoliopsida > Asterales > Asteraceae > Artemisia > Artemisia annua. The sequence goes on along the minus strand of LBNU01038487.1, from coordinate 117,375 downwards.
TAAATAGCAATTCAGTGTAAAAGAATTGTGGACCACAAGGTTTTCGAGTGTGAAAATCGTTCACATATAAAGTAAAGTTCAGTTCTAGTGACCTCCGCTTCACTCACAGTGACAGGAGAAAATCAGTCAAATTCAGCTTACGCATGTAGGTGTCTAACCGATCACCCAAGTAGTATGCGTCCGTTTGCCTAAACGGACAAACCGCACAGGGAGTAGGTGTCTAACCGATCACCCAAGTAGTATGCGTCCGTTTGCCTAACCGGACAAACCGCACAGAAAGTAGGTGTCTAACCGATCACCCAAGTAGTATGCGTCCGTTTGCCTAATCGGACAAACCGCACAGAGAGTAGGTGTCTAACCGATCACCCAAGTAGTATGCGTAAAAGTAGTATTGCACACGAGCAATTGTTCATTAAGGGGTTCGCATAAAAACAGTATTTATAAGAAAATGGAGTTATAGACTCACATATACATTTCAAGCACTTGTGTCCATAGTATAATAATCCAGTTTATAACAATAAGCCAAGTCATGCGGTTGAATTACCGAACAAGTAATTTAGCAAAGCACATAAAGTTTTCAAGTAAACAATTCATTGTTTAAGTAATGCAAATACTGAATTTAGTAAAACGAGCATGTATCCTCCCCCAAAATAGTTATAAAACGAGTAAAACAGGGGGTATGAACTCACCTCAATATGAAGCAACGCAAAATATCACAACTGACACAACTGGCATCTAGAGCATATTACAACGGTATCAAGAGATATAAGCACAACGGTACGAGATCGGCACAACCTAATATGTGTATAGTTATCTCAAAATACATCTAGTACAGTAAAAGAGTTTTCGAAAGACAAACGTTTAAGTTTTCATGCTTTAAGTGTTTGACTCGTTTATGCGTTACCAAGTGCTCAGGTATTTCTTGCTTGTTGTGTGGTACGTACATTTCAAAAGTGGTTTATTAGAAAGGCTCTTGGTGATGGCTCATGGTGAAAGTGTATGATGGTGGGTGTATACGACGGAACATCAGTACGTCGTACTTGTCGTTACAATCTGTAATTAATATATATATATATATATATATATATATATATATATATATATATATATATATATATATATATATATATTAGGTAAAGTTTACAATTATGTATTTAATTAATTAAAATTAATTAAACATGCTTTGAGAAATAATGTAACAATAGAGTTAGTGGAGGAATATTATATTATAAATATTATTTATAATATAATATTAATTATAAGTATTTGAAATCAACACTTTGTATATAGAAAACTATATAAGTGTAAGTATTTTAGCAAAATACTCTAAGTGTTGAAATTCCTAGAAATTTGGGCATGACCCGTTCGTTTGTTAANACAACTAAGTTTTCATGCTTTAAGTGTTTGACTCGTTTATGCATTACCAAGTGCTCAGGTATTTCTTACTTGTTGTGTGGTACGTACATTTTAAAAGTGGTTTATTAGAAAGGCTCTTGGTGATGGCTCATGGTGAAAGTGTATGATGGTGAGTGTATACGACGGAACATCAGTACGTCGTACTTGTCGTTACAATCTGTAAATAATATATATATACAGCTCATATATATATATATATATATATATATATATATATATATATATATATATATATATATATATATATATATATATATATATATATATATTAGGTAAAGTTTACAATTATGTATTTAATTAATTAAAATTAATTAAACATGCTTTGAGAAATAATGTAACAATAGAGTTAGTGGAGGAATATTATATTATAAATATTATTTATAATATAATATTAATTATAAGTATTTGAAATCAACACTTTGTATATAGAAAACTATATAAGTGTAAGTATTTTAGCAAAATACTCTAAGTGTTGAAATTCCTAGAAATTTGGGCATGACCCGTTCGTTTGTTAAACGTTTCCATTTTCCTCAAATGTAGCAATTTTCCANATTAGGTAAAGTTTATAATTATGTATTTAATTAATTAAAATTAATTAAACATGCTTTGAGAAATAATGTAACAATAGGGTTAGTGGAGGAATATTATATCATAAATATCATTTATAATATAATATTAATTATAAGTTTTTGGAATAAACACTTTGTATATAGAAAACTATATAAGTGTAAGTATTTTTGCAAAATACTCTAAGTGTTGAAATTCTTAAAAATTTGGGCATGACCCGCTCGTTTATTCAACGTTTCCATCTTTCTCAAATGTAGCAATTTTTCCAAATAACCCACTTGTCAATTTATTTGCAAAGTTTAGTACGTAATAACTATATTATTCGTTATTAATATAGTTGTCGTTATAAATCGTTATATATTACAAATATACCCACTGTAGTTTCAAATATATGTAAAAACTCATTTTCGTCATCCGAAATATTTATTGGGCCTAAATGTCACTATTGGGCCCGTTAACCCAATTTTAGCCCAAAACCGTTTAATACGGTTTAAAATTACGTTATATATACCCTTATATATCGAAATTAATTTCTACACGCTCGATAACAATTTTTGGTCAAAAAGTCAAAGTTAGAAAACTCTTACTGGGCTCGATTCTACTGTTCACAGCCACCCTTAGTGGGCTCATTGGGCCCATTGGCCCAATAACCAATTTTTATGTTTTAAATTTATATAGTTTTTGTAATTAAACATAATTAACTCCTTTAATTATGTTTAATCCTCAAAATATAAAGTTTGGTCGAAATTATTTTTATCCAATTAGAAATAATATGTTTCGACCAAAATAATTATTTTCACCCAAAGATTGTATTTTTAACTAATTATTTACAATTAGTTAAAGTTAATTCAATATATAATGAATTGAAATTTTACAAATAAAATTTCCACCAATTCACCACTTGAGCCAAAATTTTATGTTTTTCAAAACCCCAATAGTTTCATATTTTTATTTGGGCCGATTTATACATATACACATAAAAGTGTATATTTCGTCTTAAAATCGCGTAATTAGCATAAATCACATTTGGGTCATCAATTTATTACCACGAGAAATACTCTAATGACTATAAAAACTTCATAAAATTCGAGCCATATACATGCATACAACAATCCATAGCTTTTATCAATTTAGCAAAATATATATATTTAGCACTTGGTAACATCATTAAAAATTAACACAACATGAAATGAACAAGATTTAGCAAGTTTGAGGATCCTTACAATGATGTTGTAAGTTAACGTGGCTAGGAGAGGAAGAAGGAGACCCAAAACACTTCCAAATTAACCCAAATCAACTAATATATAACCCAAAATACTTGCACTTATTACCCAAATAATCTTAACCTTCAAAATTTATGTAAGAAATGTGTGTGTTTGTGTGCTCGGCCAAGAGAGATAACAAGAAGAAAATGAATGAGTTTTTGGATGAAATTGGCTAGTTAAACAAGTCATTGGACAATAGATTTGGTTATTAGTATGTTCCTAGGTTAATAACATGTCTCTTGGACATTAGAGTTTACCCCATGTGATTTAAGTTAGTGGAAGATGATGGGGATGTGATGTGGCCGGCTAGGGGATCCAAGGAAGGGATCAAATAGTGATTTTGCTCCTCGTTGGTATATCGTGTGTCGGTTTAAGCTTAAATGTAACCGTAACGTCCCGGTTTGACGTTTTTGGGCACGTATACGTAAAATAAAGTTTTTAGCCACGGTTTTGTCAGAAAAGTAATAAAATGAGTTTACTGACTCAAAAATATATTTACTTGGCCTTTTTCATAATTACTGTGGTGTCGGTTCGCGTGCAGCGTTGCTTTTCAGAAAATGTGAGAAACTTCTCAGTAAATTATTAAACTTGTCAGTAACTATCCGAAATGGATTAATTTGTGTTTACTGACAAAAATAGACTTTTTCAGTGATGACTGTAAGCTACAGTATGCGTTACAGACAGCCGAAATGCTCAGAAACGCTCAAAAATATCCATTTATGCATAGAAATGCCCAGTTTAGCTATAATAAATAAATATTTATTATAAAAATTAGTCTGGAAAATTCCGGTTTGTTACAAAAACGTACGGCGATAAGGTAGATCAAACGTACAAGTCAAGAGAACCCTAAGGTCTCACTATTCGCAGATCGTCGCAATCAAGGCAAAATTCCAAGTCTCTACCAAGGCACTTCTCAAGACATCCTATGAACACAACAAGTGCACGTTATATGATGTAAGTATTATCACGCTGGCCAGACGTCATAATACTAGCATCATATAAATATGCCATCATGATGATCATACTCTATCTCAATCAGTGAGACAAGCTACAAGTCCACATATCAGTCCAAACTAACTCCTGGGTTAGTCCTATTCAAGGATCAATAGCAAAACGATGTCGACAAAACAAGAGGAGCTGGAAAAGATGTAACCACATCAACAATCATCATCAAGAAGGAAACGTGTCGTTAAGGCATCAATTCTTCCGTCATAAGGTTCGTTTCAAGAATTCGTCTCGTTAGGATCTTCTTAGGTTTGAGTAGTCAGTCTTCATCCATCTTCTAAATTTGAGAGTGAAACGAAATCACTATCTTAAGTTTGGCTCTTCAAGCCTTCTGCAGTTTCTTCTTGGAATACGACTGAGTGTGAATCTCTGGTACGGTCTTCAATCTCCTCATCCAGTCTGATTCCACTCTCAATTCATCTTAGTACAACCAAGGTGAATAGGGAAGTGAGACTGTATGTTCTTCATCAGCTCCAGGTCCGCCGTCTTGACCAGGTTCCTGCGTTCTGCTCATCCATTCTCCGCCTTGCGAGAAATGTCATTAACTCTTCAGGGTAGTCACCGTTGGCTGTCATCTTCAGGTTCTATCCAGCTCCATCCTCCAGTGGAAAAACTTGGTGGTTCAACAAGATTCATATCTGAAATTTCAGGGTGTCAAAACATAATTCACACGAAAATGTTCATCTCTGGAGGACAAAAATAGGTGCAAGGGAACTTCGTAACCGCGAAATTTACGTACGAGTCTCAAGAGCAATAATGTTAGTAAAAGTTTAATGGTCGGAAATCATGGTTGAAGTTTATCAAAAGTCTTCAGGCAGACAAGTTAACCATTCCAAAAAGGTTGGGATATTGATCAGCTTCTTAGTCAAATTTTGCCTTAATGCAGATACGAATATTGTATTGTTGTCAAGATGATACGCATGAAATGGTAGTTGCCAATGTCGTCAATGGAGTAAATTAGAACAATGAGAATTATCCGAGAGTAACGAAACCTATCAGATCAATCAAGTCAAGGTGCAAGATCATCGTAACAATGCTTCCAAGGTTATCAAATTTCCATAACAAGCTCACAAGGGAAAATTTAGTAGGTTTGAGAATTTCAAAATTGTCAGATAACTGGAAGGAAATGAAATATAAAGTCTAAAACAGAAAATAGAACAACTTCACGATCACGACTCTTCGCTCAAATAGGGTTGTAGCGGCTGGTTGCCGTAGACTTTAGATCGGAGTCCACCTCTTCTACTTCTTTCTTTTATTCACTTGCACTGATCCAACCATTCTTGTTGTCTTATCTTGTAGCAAGGGGCGGCTAGCAAAGCCACTTTTCCTATCTCTCTTTTCTTCTTTCATCGACTTCTGACATTCTTCATAACACTTGGTGTTAATGTTCTTGTCATCCTTTGCTTTGGTTTCGCACAACTTCTTCTCTTTTTTCTTCCATCCTCTGGTGGTCCGCACAGCAGTCTTCTTATTCCTTCTTGCATATTGGATTTGTCTCGAGGTCTCCTTTATAGCATGAGTCATCACCTTCTTTGGTTTTCCGTCGGGTGATTTCGAGCGATGAGATTTAACCATCTGAACGATTTCCAAGGAGTACGAAAGTCACGGACAAGCACGAAAGGAAAGAATACATCAAGGGAACCTAACATCTACCCAAGCCTCACAAATCAAAACTCAAGTTCGCGCAAGGAAAAGAATCCTGAATTAAGTCCACAAGGTGGTTTCCTAGGTTCCTACAGTGGAAGCCTAAAGGTCCAAAACTCACAGGTCATAGCCTAAGCTCTACGGGTGTTGAATCCGCC
>LBNU01038487.1:41123-110355 GCA_014162995.1 Artemisia annua | reverse complement strand
AAGTCTCTACCAAGGCACTTCTCAAGACATCCTATGAACACAACAAGTGCACGTTATATGATGTAAGTATTATCACGCTGGCCAGACGTCATAATACTAGCATCATATAAATATGCCATCATGATGATCATACTCTATCTCAATCAGTGAGACAAGCTACAAGTCCACATATCAGTCCAAACTAACTCCTGGGTTAGTCCTATTCAAGGATCAATAGCAAAACGATGTCGACAAAACAAGAGGAGCTCGAAAAGATGTAACCACATCAACAATCATCATCAAGAAGGAAACGTGTCGTTAAGGCATCAATTCTTCCGTCATAAGGTTCGTTTCAAGAATTCGTCTCGTTAGGATCTTCTTAGGTCTGAGTAGTCAGTCTTCATCCATCTTCTAAATTTGAGAGTGAAACGAAATCACTATCTTAAGTTTGGCTCTTCAAGCCTTCTGCAGTTTCTTCTTGGAATACGACTGAGTGTGAATCTCTGGTACGGTCTTCAATCTCCTCATCCAGTCTAATTCCACTCTCAATTCATCTTAGTACAACCAAGGTGAATAGGGAAGTGAGACTGTATGTTCTTCATCAGCTCCAGGTCCGCCGTCTTGACCAGGTTCCTGCGTTCTGCTCATCCATTCTCCGCCTTGCGAGAAATGTCATTAACTCTTCAGGGTAGTCACCGTTGGCTGTCATCTTCAGGTTCTATCCAGCTCCATCCTCCAGTGGAAAAACTTGGTGGTTCAACAAGATTCATATCTGAAATTTCAGGGTGTCAAAACATAATTCACACGAAAATGTTCATCTCTGGAGGACAAAAATAGGTGCAAGGGAACTTCGTAACCGCGAAATTTACGTACGAGTCTCAAGAGCAATAATGGTAGTAAAAGTTTAATGGTCGGAAATCATGGTTGAAGTTTATCAAAAGTCTTCAGGCAGACAAGTTAACCATTCCAAAAAGGTTGGGATATTGATCAGCTTCTTAGTCAAATTTTGCCTTAATGCAGATACGAATATTGTATTGTTGTCAAGATGATACGCATGAAATGGTAGTTGCCAATGTCGTCAATGGAGTAAATTAGAACAATGAGAATTATCCGAGAGTAACGAAACCTATCAGATCAATCAAGTCAAGGTGCAAGATCATCGTAACAATGCTTCCAAGGTTATCAAATTTCCATAACAAGCTCACAAGGGAAAATTTAGTAGGTTTGAGAATTTCAAAATTGTCAGATAACTGGAAGGAAATGAAATATAAAGTCTAAAACAGAAAATAGAACAACTTCACGATCACGACTCTTCGCTCAAATAGGGTTGTAGCGGCTGGTTGCCGTAGACTTTAGATCGGAGTCCACCTCTTCTACTTCTTTCTTTTATTCACTTGCACTGATCCAACCATTCTTGTTGTCTTATCTTGTAGCAAGGGGCGGCTAGCAAAGCCACTTTTCCTATCTCTCTTTTCTTCTTTCATCGACTTCTGACATTCTTCATAACACTTGGTGTTAATGTTCTTGTCATCCTTTGCTTTGGTTTCGCACAACTTCTTCTCTTTTTTCTTCCATCCTCTGGTGGTCCGCACAGCAGTCTTCTTATTCCTTCTTGCATATTGGATTTGTCTCGAGGTCTCCTTTATAGCATGAGTCATCACCTTCTTTGGTTTTCCGTCGGGTGATTTCGAGCGATGAGATTTAACCATCTGAACGATTTCCAAGGAGTACGAAAGTCACGGACAAGCACGAAAGGAAAGAATACATCAAGGGAACCTAACATCTACCCAAGCCTCACNCATTTGCCCATAACCTTGAAAACAATGACTAATAAGTTGGTTAATCTTTGTACATTATACCACATCCAACTCCTGTTCTGCATACTCCTTAACAACATATATTGTTTGGTGTAATTTCAGGAAAATTTAAGGCGTAATAGTTTTTGCAATCTTTGGAAAGCTTCATCAACATTATGATTGATCAACATGGTGGCTGAAGTGTGTATTGAAGTAGACTGAAACGATTATAGTTTGGTGTTTGTATTGAATTGATCGATTTAAGCTCAGTTTGTAGTAGTATATGCAAATTCAAAGTCTTTTGTTAACTATTGTTTTTCAGTGATCATGGATATGTTTGTTAATTTTTATGTTTGTCAAAAGGAACACGTTTAGACGTTCAAATGATAACGGATAAACATGAAAAAAAAAGGTCAACAAAGCATTCCCGCGGCAACGTGCGGGCTACCCCGCTCGTTATATGTATGAGATAAGCATCATGCATCAAAGTTCAAATATTTCAAATGTTCAAATATAAACATAATACATAATTCTTCAAAGTTTAAAGTCAAACATAGATATTACTCGGTTTGTTGATTATTTTTAAGCGATCTTTGACTAATTTTGTCCGATTAATCGGCTTGTTGACTGATTTTTAAGTGATTTTGACTGATTTTTAAGCGACTTTGTTGACCGATTTTTAAGCAATTTTGTCCGATTAATCTGATTGGACTGATTTTGTCCAATTAATCGGTTTGTTGACCGATTTTTATGCAATCTTTGACCAAAGCGATTAAATAGGCCAATTATGATAAATCAAGGCGGTTAGTGAGCGATCAACGATTATGCGGGGATTAATCGGCCGCCTGGACCGATTTTTACAACAGAGATAATAACACACAACTCATTTTTGTATGTAATAGCAATGCTGAAAACTCGGTACAATAAAATACACATTTACACATTAACACACAACATTAATCACTCAATTCGCCAACAACTTCACGAACAATACCAAATTTGGTATGATAATGTTGAACAAAACCGCAACAAACCAGAAGATGTTGAACACGTAACCTAGAACCTAAACATCAGTCACAAATACAAACGAATAAAGAAGTACATGAAACTACAAATTTATCAACAAGAATATGTACACGATATACCCTCAACGATTCCTTTATCAATTACCAATAAAGCTTTACAATGAGGAAAGAAGAATGTTAAAGAACTAGTGTTCCACCCACCTTTATTTATAATGATGAGGAGGTAGAAACCATGTTTGAGTTGGTTTAAGAAACAACACCCGACCGACCCTCCATGAACCAACCGACCATGTGGCTTCTTCCTTGCCTTGCAAGACAAGTTTAACTAACCTTAGTTCCAGTTTAGCACCTAATCTATTTACAAAGTAAACTTAAACCTATAACTATGTTAATGTTGCTCCTAACATTCTACAATTTCCACATTAGGAGTAACACTTAAACATAAACGAAATTAAACACATTTTCCTTATGCTGGCATCTCAAATCGAGGACCATCTTGTTGACCATGCATTATAGTTGAGTAATTTCTCTGGATTAGCTTTCTTGGACTTTTTACCTTCTTATTTTCAGCAGCATTACCTTCTGCACCCTCTTTACCAGGTACTCCGATTTCCATAATGTTTGCCACTACCTTTTACCAAGGTGTAACCTTTTATGCTCCTTTACCAAGTAGTCCATGTTTGTCTTCTCTTCACGTTGTTTAACCTCTAATTTTCTTTGACCCATTGCATTATCATTGTTACTATCCTGAACAACCCCAGCTTCACAATTTTCCTGAGCTCCCTACATTTCCACCTCAAACCAAACACATTTATCAACTTGTACTCCATAAACTTGTGTCGTAACACCAATACAAAGTTGCTTAAACCCAACTTGTTTATGACCAAGTTATTTGAAACCAACTTGTTTATGACCAAGTTGCTTGAACTCAACTTGTTTTGAACATCCATGCTTATGTACACCAAATGTCTTTACTTTTGCTTCCAAAGTACACACTGTTCTTTTTCATAATCTCTGTACATCATCATAACCCGACAACCTTTGATCACCTTGAATCAACTCATCTGCATCTTCACAGTATAAAGAGTACCCAATGAAATCAAGCTTCTTCTTAACCTTGTAATATACCTGACATCTTCAATTATAAAGCTTGAACCATCATGCAATCTTCACTTTCCTTGTCCCTCTGATAGTGTGTAACACCGTACCGACAAAGGGTAAAGTGGTACATTATGGGGGGGGTCAAAGTCAGAACACAAGTGAAGCGGAGTACCAATACAAGTACCAAAACTTACAAGGGTTACAAGGAAAACGAAGACAAGTACAAGATACAAAAGGGCATCAACAACAAGCCAAACAAGACTACTTCTAAGCTCACCTAGTCCGCAAGTTCTAAAGGATGAGTCTTCTAAGCCCAAACAAAGCCTTCGTCCATAACCAGCTTCCTACTAAACCGCTGCCGGGCATGAAGAAAAGAAATGCGGCTGAGCTTACAAAGCTCAGTGAACCAGATATGAAGATAAAAGAAACTGTAAAATAATAAGATAAGAGATACAGAATGAATTCGTCAATGAAATCAAACGAGGTTTTATCAAGAGCTTATCAAGGTTAGGTATAAAAGGGTCATACCGGGTTGAGTATCAAGGTCAATATCAAGATCAGTATCAGGTCAAGTATCAGGTCCAGTATCAGGTCACAGTATCAGGTTTAATATCAAGTACCAGTTTCAAGGGTCGTTAGTATCAGTAATCAAGATTACCCAGTCTTCATGTCAGGCAAGTATATAATCAACAATTCCCGGTGCTCCAAGTCAAGGTTTCCAGTTGCAAGGCTATCAGTATTTATTCGCCCAGGCACAAGCAAAGAATCAGTCAAGTATATCAAAGCAGATGGAGTGATTAACTCCAAAGCCAAGTGAAGGGGTCCTGATTGCCACGCAAGCCCAATCACAAGTAATAATAACCTATAGTCAAATCATAATCAGATGGCCGTACGCCCAAGCAGTTCAAGCAAGACAGCACTAGGGATGCTCCATCGACCCCCTGCTGGCCATAAGCAATATATAGTACTATCATAGCAGCAGTGCGATACAGATCAGGGTGGCGTGGACCGCATCTCTCCAGCCACGCTAGACGTCATGCATTGGTGGCATCATACTATGGTTGTGTTGGCTACATCCAGCAACAAGTAGCTACCTGGGGTACAAATACTGAAGGCGGTCAGTAGTCAAGGTCCAATATCAAATACAAGTGTCCAGCCAAAGTCAACGGTAAGTCAGGTTCAATATTAAGTGTCAAGAAGGTCAAAAAGGGTCAATATCAGGGATCAATATCAAGAGTTCAGTATGCAACGAGTCAACGAAGGATGTAGTATCCAATGAGTACAAGATGGTGAGGTCAAGGTCAACGGTTGCCCATCCCACAGGTTCATTAATTCATTTTCCCAAAGTCCCATAGTTCAAAATCAAAGGGTCATAATGAGAGTTTAAATCAAAGATCCATTTAGTAGGTTCCCATCATTTGTTTAGAAAAGTTCATAATACAAGCCCATTTAGAAGATTAGTCTTGAGTGAAGTTATAAAATAATTTCTCCTTTAAATGTTTCCATGTCATAACTTTAAGAAAAGAGATTTCACCTCCCGTTATAATATCCCAAGAGTATCCAAGTCCCACCAAGGTTCAAGGTTAAGGTCACAAAGGAATCATGACAAGATTATTTCAAGGTTCAAGAGTCATAGTATAAGTTAAGCAAGGTTTAGTTTTAACAAGGGATCATAGTAAGATTCAATAATCAAGGGGACATAGCACGGTTCAATAATCAAGGTAATATAGCAAGATGCAATAATCAAAAGAATATAACAAGGTTCAAGATATCCGAGGAAGAGGAAAGACAAGAGTATATGAGAAACCTGAAGATAGGTCAGAATATCTGTACCTTAGTCCAGGAGCAAAAGCAAGATCAATAAATAACGGAATAAAAGGATCACTCCTGCTTCACCGAACCTAGAAGAGAACGGACACGAATCAAGAAGAGTCCGGTTCACGTAAGTTACCTCTTTTAGTTATCTTTCCATTTTTAGCTGTTTTCCAAAAATAGCAGCTTTCTATTTTAGGTAACTTTCCATATTTAGTAACTTCCCACTTTAAGTAGTTTAAGCATTTTAGAAAACTTTCTATTTTTAGTAAGTTTCCTTATTTAGAAGGTTTCCATAAATAGCAAGTTTCCATAAATGGCAGGTTTCCATAATTAGCAGATTTCCAAAATTAGCAAGTTTCTGAATGTTAACATATTCTTATAGGTTAGTCTTATCATATTTTCAAATTCTCATGCTCATAAATATCAAGGATTCCGTTTTATAGGGATTTTGTGAAATTAGGGTTCCATTAGGTCACCGAACATGTTTTAGGGTTACAAGTGTCAATTTCACAAGTTAAGGGGTTATATATGATCATATACTTATATAACACATCAACTTAAGTCAAGAAAGTCAATTAAGCAAATATTACACTTCACACCCTCATGTTTGCAAGGTTTCCGTTTTAGATCCTTTAATCATTTCATTTACATATTTAAACTCTTAATTACACTAATAATCACATAAGCCACATAATTAGGCAAGATGACATAAACAACCCCTCAAGATTAATTTGAGTCGAAACATGCGTCAATTATTCATATTTACATATTTAGTCCTTCTAATTACCATATTTACATTTCAACCCTTCTAGTTATCAAGTTAACACATAACCCACATAATTAATCCAATAATCACATAAAACCCACCAAGTATCACAAAATTACCAATTCGGCCAAGCATGTACTCCATTTAGTCAACCCAACATTTAAGAACACACTCCAAGTGGAACATGCGTTCTTTGTTTTTGAATTAAATTCGACAAACGATTACACGAGCCTCCAAAAATCAAAAATATATTTTTGTGATGATATTTTGGACCAGAGAAAGCCACGAAAATTATAGCACACCTTCTGGAATCAGTTTTGGATCGAATGGATTTGTGAGAAAGTTAGGGTTTGCGTTTTTGTGGTTATTTAGTGCAAGCCGTATAAAAAAAATAGGGAGGATTGATTTGAGAGTTTAATGTGGCGTTTAATTGCATGATTTGGCCGTGATTTTTGATATCACAATCTCTGGAAATTAGCTTGCCAAAATTAGTTGTGTTTATCCCTTATTTTGAACTTTATTGTACGTTTTTTTTTTATATTTCTTTCTAGTTCTCAAAAAATTTTTTATTAGGCGTGGCCTAGAAACAAAATCATGGGCTTGTTAAATATTTATTGGACTTTAGAAATTATATAGAATTTATATATTTTTTTTTTTGGCCTTGATAAATGTACAAAAATTAATTGGTGATTTATGTATCTTGTATTTAATTTAATAAGTTGTTATTTTAATTTATATAGTTTTAATTAAATTTTTAAAACCCAAAGGCATTTTGGTAATTCTCTCAAGATGAAAATTTTAGGTATTACACATAATGAGAGTTTAAATCAAAGATCCATTTAGTAAGTTCCCATCCTTTGTTTAGAAAAGGTTCATAATACAAGCCCATTTAGAAGATTAGTCTTAAGTGAAGTTATAAAATGATTTCTCCTTTAAATGTTTCCATGTCATAACTTTAAGAAAAGAGATTTTACCTCCCGTTATATATCCCAAGAGTATCCAAGTCCCACCAAGGTTTAACGGTTAAGGTCACAAGTGTATCAAGACAAGGTTATTTCAAGGTTCAAGAATCATAGTGTAAGTTCCAAGCAAGGTTCAGTTTTTAAAAGGATCATAGCAAGGTTCAATAATCAAGAGAAATATAACAAGGTTCAATAATCAAAAGAATATGACAAGGTTCAATAATCAAGAGAATATAACAAGGTTCAAGATATCAAGGGAAGAGGAAAGACAAGAATGTATGAGAAACCTGTAGATAGGTCAGAATATTTGTACCTTAGTCCAAATGCAAAAGCAAGATTAACAAACAACGAGAGAAAAGGGATCACTCCTGCTTCACCGAACCTAGAATAGAATGGACACGAATCAAGAAGAGTCCGGTTTGCGTAAGTTACCTATTTTAGTTATCTTTCCATTTTTAGCAGCTTTCCAAAAATAGCAACTTTCTATTTTAGGTAACTTTCCATAATTAGTAACTTCCCACTTTAAGTAGTTTAAGCATTTTAGAAGACTTTCTATTTTTAGTAAGTTTCCTCATTTAGAAGGTTTCCATAAATAGCAAGTTTCCATAAATGGTAGGTTTCCATAATTAGCAGATTTCCCTATTGGGCAAGTTTCCGAATGTTAACATATTCTTTTAGGTTGGTATTATCATATTATCAAGTTCTCATGTTCATAAGTATCAAGAATCCCGTTTTGGAAAGGTTTTGTGAAATTAGGGTTTCATAGAATCACCGAACATGTTTTAGGGTTAAAAGCGTCAATTTCACAAGTTATGGAGTCACATATGATCACATACTCATATAATACATCAACTTAAGTCAAGAAAGTCAAATAAGCCAATATTACACTTCGCACCCTCAAGTTTACCAAGTTTCCATTTAAATCCCTTAATTATCTCATTTACATATTTAAGCCCTTAATCACAATAATAATCACATAAGCCACATAGTTATACAAGATGACATAAACAACCCCTCAAGATTAATTTAAGTCGACACATGCATCGTTTATCATATTTACATATTTAGTCCTTCTAGTTACCATATTTACAATTTAATCCTTCTAGTTATCAAGTTAACACATAAACCACATAGTTAATCCAATAATCACATAAGCCCACCAAGTATCACAAAATTACCAATTAGGCCAAGCATGTACTCCATTTAGTCAACCCAACATTTAAGAACACACTCCAAGTGGAACATGCATTAGGGCACCAAACCATCAAAATAACACATTAAACATATATGTGACACATGCATATAAAATGACTGGTTTTATAACAGAATTTAGCCCACTAAACGAATTTTTCAAACATATCAGAACCCCAAAATAAAAATCACCAAAATTCTCACAGAAGCACATATGTCTTGAGAGTCTACATGAATTTTCTCAGATTTTATTTTTAAGTGTAGCTCCATATGAAAAATCGTTTTCCCAGACCTACCCAGAAAATTTACTGCACAAACATGCAGAAAGTTTGCACTTAACATAACCATTTAAACACCTTGTAAAAATCCACAAAAATTCCAGAAGGTCACACATAACCCAAATATAACTCCTGTAAAAGGAGAGCTTCTGATTCCTTCTGGTTTAGAGATGAAATATCATAAACCACGACTGAAAATAATTTCTGCAATCATAGTTTTGGCATATCATCACATAAAATTCAAAAACACAACCAAATCAACCTCAATCACATGCAAACCAATTGGAACACTTAATTTGGACATCAAAGTTAATCCATGTTCTTCACAAATGTATATAGGGCCGATTTACATATATATATGTATAGATCCATTCGTATCTTTTTGGTTTTCACGTATTATGATTATCGTACCAGAAGAAACACAAGGAGATAGACAAGAATCAAAATGGAAGATACCAAACCCTTGTATAGGGTGTTTGTGGATCGAATGGATGGGAAGACAAAGAAACAAGCCTCCAAATGCTACCAAACAAATTCCTACGTGCACCAAATCCTCCCACGAACGCGTATGAATGATCACCAATGATCCAAGAGCAAAAATTTTGATGTGTAGGTGTGTATGGGTCGTATGAAATGAGGGAGGAAGGTGGAAGTGGTTTAAATTTTATGTTATGAAAGAATAATGGTGGTTTAATGGACTTTAATTGTAATTGATTTGATTTGGTGTAATTTCGGAAGGTATTTAACCACCTTAATGGGGCAGGACGACTATAATGGAAGAATGAGGATAGATTTAACCAAGAAAAATGTAAAAATAAACTTAGGATATGTTAGAAAGTTTATTTTATAAGTTATGTACAAGTTTTGGAGATTTTCGGACCTGTTAGGTCACGTAACGTGCAATATTTGTTTCTTGATCCAAATTCCATATTCTTGAGTTCATATGATGTTGTAGTAGCTCAATTAACATTTACTTGAAGTTACAATTTCACATTTGTGGTTGTACGATAACCGTTTTTGATTTAGGGCTTGTTTGATGAACGTACTTAATTCTTCAAAATTTCAAAATGGAGGGTATTCTAGTCATTTAATCACGTCAAGAAAATGTGGGTTTTACAACTATTCCCCCCTCAAAAAGAATTTTCGTCCTCGAAAATGAACAAGGCAAGGTGGCGAAACGAAAACCAGCTTAAAGAATTTTCAGCAATAGAAGATCTTATTTCTCAACACCGGATCTTAACGAATCAAAAGTGGGTTCGGTTTCCCATAGAGGGTACATCGCACAGAATCTAAATCAAGAGGATCACATATCAAACATAACAGGTGGCAATCATATCATTCTCAAAATATTCAAAAAGAAGATGTAGGGTTGGGTGGGTATTCCATTCGCGGACAAGAAAATTAACTGATCAAGTAATAATGTATCGGATGATAGCACGATGGAAGTGATCTATACAAGCAGTTTTGTCATCAAGACAACCTTTCAAAGGTATTTTTGTAAACTGACAGATCTTGATTCTCAGAATCCAAAACTTCATATTTTATCGCATACAAGACATCATGAAATGAATTCATCGATAGCAAAAGCATAGACGTGGCTCGAATCAAATCATACGTTGACTGGTAACATTAAATGGCAAGAAGCTCTACAATGGAACTTAGGATTCATCAAGTCATAGCAGTTGAACAATCACATGACGCGTATCCAAATGTACTAAAACGTACGGCGATAAGGTAGATCAAACGTACAAGTCAAGAGAACCCTAAGGTCTCACTATTCGCAGATCGTCGCAATCAAGGAAAAATTCTAAGTCTCTACCAAGGCACTTCTCAAGACATCCTATGAACACAACAAATGCACGTTATATGATGTAAGTATTATCACGCTGGCCAGACGTCATAATACTAGCATCATATAAATGTNAGCATGTTAATTGAAAGACAAGCATAAGATATAATTAACCAACACATAGACATATTGATTAATTTAAGTGAGAACTTATCTTTAATTGAACATGAAGGTTTCAAGGATGAAAAACCCTTGAAATTACAGCTAAAATCGTCTTTAGGGTTTATCCCAAACTTGTACCAAAAGTTCCACACTAATGAATGAAAAATAGGAAAATATATATAGATTTTACATTCTGACGGCGTCAGGTTAAAGGTTCTGACGCCGTCAGCTCGCCGTCATTAGGGTTCTCGGATGGCCAAGATTTATGACGCCGTCACCCTTTAATTTGCTTTGGGCCGTCACTTTTTAAGTTAACACCTGACGGCCTACATTCTCTAACACCTGACGCCGTCAGGTGAAAACATCTTGTTTTCTTCATAGGATGTCTAGTGTAATCTGACTTCACTCCTTTGTCAACGTTGGCTGACGGCGTCACCTTGTGACTCTGACGCCGTCAGGTAGGAAATCCAACTTCTTTTGAGACTTTGTCGTTTTCTTCACTTTTATGCTTCAAAAACGTCCAAATATGTATGTTTTCCAGAATTCTTCTCAAAAGTACCTAAAATGACAAAAGGAACGATTTAGGGCAATATTTGATCACATTTACTCGAATTAGGGCTTAAATGACCCCTTAAAACGGGTACACTTTTCGTCTCATCAATATAACAAACACAATATCACTGGTATCACCAAAACACCATAACACACTTACAAGCCCCAAAACCCTTAATGGGCAAACACAATATCACTGGTATCCCACTTTTCTCAAATTCGGCCCACAGTATCAATTTGAGCCCAATAACCCTTAATGGGCCTTGATAATACCTAAGCCCATCTAATAAACCCACTAATGGGCCTTAACCAAATCTTAGCCCATTAAGCCCAACCCATTAACACTTCTAATATTAAAACAAACGATCAACACACCCTTACTTTGCCCCGTTTATTTGAAATCCATATACACAACATATGAAACAAATTACACCACTTGAATAACCACATTACAGAGAATCAAGATCACTAAAAATATATAACTTATACGTATAAATGAACAGCAAACAAGAAGCAAAGCTTAACGGGTTCACTTATTTCTCAACCAACCCAAACTTGGTCAAAATAATTCTAAACGAGTTCTTACAAGTCCTCATGTGTTTTAAACCTTCTCAAATGAGTTTTTAATGTAATAAACATCCTGCATGTCACCACAAACCTTAGACGTGCCTTAGAACTCACAACTCGATTCACACTTTCTCAATTTGGTCACATTAAAAGTCATATGGACCTTCATGTAACCTTCCGTAATTTTCCCTATAAATAGTAAGTGTTAATCAATGAATAATATGTCATTACGTTACTAAATAACCATTTTTACCAATAACAAATTTTTTTTTGTTGTTCATGTTATGCTACCTACAATCACAACATTGTTTGTGATTCGCGAATGCTTTGGAACGAGCTCACACATGTACCATGATAGTCTTAAATCACGAATAAATCAAACCTAGCACCATTTCAAACTTTACATATCGTAACATGATTTAACGTATTCTTACAAAATAATTCGGGCTTACAAACGTTAACCTAAACGCACCCTAATAACAATGGGCCTCGGCCTATTGCTCAAGACAACCAAACAAACCCTTAAATTTCATTGGGCTTTGGCCACAAGTTTAAGCCCAACACTATTCAAGCCGAAACAACTAAGTTTCATTTTAAATTTAGTCGGCTCATGCTTGTTTACTTTTGCTCGTTTTCTTTGCGTTTCTATTAACAACATATCAACATCTTTACACGTCTCGATTAAGCTCCCAGCAAAGAACCATGTTTGACGACTCGTTTTCACTTATACGATCATACGATGGCCAAATTATCATCAAAGCTTAGCTCGACATTCACCCTCCATCATTTGTTACAACTAGACCAAATATGTATTTCGTCTAAGTGGATTGCTTCATACAAGTTCCAAACGAGCACCCACTGAGTTATTTGGTCACGCCTATAAGTTGTTTGGACCCTTGTAGTACTCGACTAAACTAAACAAACCAACCTTTGTGTCTTTCTTTTGTCCTCTAGCGACGACCAACCAAACCCAATAAACACACTTATATTTTGTTATGACACACTCAAGCTTATGACAATATTTGACTTCCCCCTCCTAGTACCATGCTAGCTATCAAATCTCATTAATAGTTCCTACTAAACATTCCAAAACTAGCACTACAAAAGGGCATGTATACGTTCAGACATGCACACCTACAAACCTCACTTTCCAAAAATAATTTTAAGTGTTTTTACTAGTGACTGAGTTCGAAAGCTTTGGCTAGAGTTCAAGGGGTTCAAGTCGAGCCTAGGATCATAGGAGTATCGTTCTTGTATCTTTGTTGGGTGAAGAATCGAGTGGCAACATTTTCCTAGCAATCACAAATCCTTACGTCAAGTTTTACCCCACCAATCTTGGTGAAGTGAGCCATCTTCTTCATTTTACTTTCCTTCCATTTTTATAAGTATTAATTAAGTCTTTATGTCACGTTTAGTTTTGATTCTTTATTGTGTTAATCTCGTTAACATCACACTAATTTTATTCGTCAAACTAATTCTTATAATGCCATATACGAAGTACAATTAATATTGGTAACAATTAATAATGTATGAATCATTTTTAGAACACATTCCTAAGTCACTTGGCCTATACGAATTTACTTAGAGATATTGAAACTGTTTTCAGAAACCTAAAACGCCTAAGGATTGCCCTCGTGTTAATTTATTTCAACACACAACCCCTCATTTTTAAAGCTCAACCTATTAGTCTATAAGCTAAACTAATAAGCTGTACAAATAGATCACCCTAATAAGCTCATATAATACCTTTTTGAACCTCAAAGCTAATCGGGTTTGGAGACAGTTTTTATGACTTTAAATAATTAACGATTAGGCCTTAAGGCCCAAATTGTCAAAATAAGCAGTTTTTAAGCACTTTCGAAAAGATGGGCAACATAAGTTGTTTCATAACTTAATTTCACTTGGTTTTAAGCTTTGAAAAGTAATTTTGGAATTATTTACCTCACGGTAAATAATTAAAACTTTAAACGGGCTTAAAAGCCCAAGTGCTTATTTCAATAAGCCGACCTAATAAGCAGTTCTAAAATAGTTTCATAAGTAGATTATGATCTAATATAAGCCCATGATCAAGCCCAATTGATAACGAATCATTTAGCCTATTAAAAACCTTAACAGGCCTTAATCAAACCCTTAAAGCCCATTAAACTTTAATAAGCTCTTATTGAAGAATAAGCTATTTTTACAACTTTATTAAGCTGTTATAAACTTATTTCAGTAATAAAAATACTAAACTTTGAATTTTGTGAATTTTGGACTAACTTTGCAAACTATACAAAAGTTGACTTTTATAAAAGTGAGGGTGTAAACTGCCATATTAACATTTTGAGGATAGAAACTGAATTAATGAAACTGTGGGGGTGTAAAAGTGTAATATTTGAAGGTTTTGGACTTAAACTGAAATTATATTTAGCTTTGGACTAGATTTGCAAATGTTTCACCGTTAGGATGAAAAGTGTAAACTTTGTGAAACTTGAAGGACTTTTCAGAAATATTATTTTATAAATTCATATTAATGTTTTGTAAATATATAATTCGAGGTAAACATAAATAAATCGTACAAGACCATATTATATCGATACATATTCATATACTTATATATCTATACATTATAGATAACAAGAGACGTTTGACCATCATAATGCCAAATAAGCGCAATAAAGTCCATGTCATCACATTTTGTCCACCTAAGCAAGGATCAAAATTTTATCAACTAAAATTCGGTGTTAATTAAAAAAATCTGGCCTTTACAAGAATCGAACTCGGGTCTGACAATCTACAAGCGCTTCAACTACTTGAGCAAGCCATAAGTTGTGAAAGACAAATACAAATGAAAGATGTTATCTCTTAATCACTTCACATTCTTTTTAGATCATTTGACTGAATAAAACCGCGGTTTTACAAAATCAAAGCAATTCAATAAAAACATAAACCCTAGAATATCTCCTATTCAAATCTATCCCATATTTATCTAAATTCTTTATGGCATTTGATTTTCAAATTCTATACAGAAATCACGATTGATTTTAAAAACAGAATATTATCCCAAAACAAACCTACTAAATCATTCACAAAAGCCTAAATGCTGCTCTAGATCATTCACAAAAAACAAGAAAAAAGGGCGATCCAAAAACAAAGCTACTACAATATTTCTGAAATAGGTATCTTTTTTTCTTTTTAATTTTTATAATCGTTTAAAACATGATTTATGTTTTTTTTCTCTTATTTGATTTTCCAGGACTTCATCATCTGTATAAGAAATCATCCATCATGATTATTTTGTGAAGGTATTTAAATCATTTAACTACTCAATGATATTTATTTGTTACATTGATTAATGATTATCTGTCTCTGGAAATGGTTAACAATTGGTTGGAAATGGTATGATGCAAATATAGGGCCATTATTCGAAGCAGGTTCTTGGGTACTCCTCTTCCTCTTTGGATTAATGTTGTGTCTGAGTTTGTGTCAATCATGTTCAATTATTTTCAGATATCAAATACCTCAGGTTGGCCGCATGTCGATGCTCATCAATGCCACATCAAGAGATGGGTCCTATAGAGGTAAACGTTGGTCTGCACATTAATAATCATGTTAATCAGATATTTTGGTATCATGTTGTGGCATTGATTTTTTTTAATAGTTAAGGGAATCATTGTGTTGTGAAACTGGATACAAATATTTAGTCTCAAGCTCCCCCTATATTGTGTATGATGGATTGTCTTATTTATTCCACCAACGTTTACCTTTGTACAACATATATTTATTGGTTACGAGTGGATTCTCTTAATTGGTTAGTGAAACCTTAGTGGTTATAAAGTTGGATATGCAAGTAGTCTGGTTGATGAACTAGCATATTGTTTGTTCATGGCTTGCTTATGAAAAAGTTATACACACATTTTATTTGTTAGTTTAACTAATGTCATGATGTCATCACTCACCATGTGATTTATTCACATAATTCGTAGGACTTAGGTGCTGAATCGATTGGTGGGGATATATTCACCTTATGTGTTGTTTGCCTGGTCTTAGTAACGCCTCTGCCACTACTGGATCTATAAGACCTCTATAGACATTACATCATCGATGATAATATCAAACAAGATGAAATCATCATTTTTTTTTAACTTTTTATTTCAGATTAATGATAGTATATTTGAAGCAAGAGAAGCAATCAGAATAGAACCCTCCTATGAAAGGGCTCATAATCGTTTAATGGCAATTATAATTTTGTTATTCTAAAATTGCGAACCACATACCTTTTTTGAACTTGAGTGCAAATGCAGATTAGGAGACCCTGACCAAACTATGCGCCATTATAAGCATGCTGGGTCCAAAGCTGATCCAGATATGATTATAAAAGCAAAAAAACTGCAGGTGCCCCTTAAGCGATGTAACGAGGCTGGAAAACTTAAAGACTGGAACAAATTACTAAAAGAGACCATGGTACAGATTCTGCATTACAGGCAACTATTTAGATCGAGATTATTATTTATGATTTTCTTAGTTTTTAGTATTGAAACAATGGGATTCTTTAATAAATATGTGGTGAACGGGCATACCAAAATTTTAGCTTAAAGGTGAACGGGTCAAAACCCCAAATTGTTTGTCTTAAAAATGTGCCTACACGTTCACAAAAATCTCACTGGTCTACCCAATTCATACATAAAAGAACTCTGTTTTTCCACTTCTGAACGCTCATGTATTGTCAAACCATTAATGTTAAGTTGGTGTTTGTGAATGTGCAGCTTTGTGAGTGAGCACATAGAAACTCTCGAAGAGATAGATATGTAATATAATGAGTTGGCCCTAGAATCTGGCGTTGAAAATTGGGTTTGTGTCCCTGCTCTCGGGTGCACCTCTACCTTCATCACCGACTTGGCGGACGCGGTTATGAAGCCTTGCCTTCTGCTACAACAATGACATCATCCACAAGTGAGAGTGAGCATAGTAAATTTTCTCAAGAACCGGTTAAGTTTTCTTGCGATCTATTAATGACCAGTGGAACCATATGATTATATCTGAGACATATGTAAACGATGAAAACTCTTTCGTATTTGAATTGAACGAGATGGGCGCCGATCAGCCGCGTTGCGGCGGAGCGTTGTTTTATCTCGTTGATTATTGCACGATATTTCTTAGTGTACTAATTTGTGAAGGATAAAAAGGCGATTTTGTAATACATGGTTGACACACGGATGCGTCAATACAACATAGGCAGAAAAACCTGGAGGAAAAAATCGTGCAACAACCATTGACTTAATCGCGACACCACACATAGTGCGCAGCTGCCACGGATAGCAGGAAACCAATGGGCATGAATAAATGGAATTGGTACTTTGAATTAATCATGTAAACCAATATGTTTAGCAAAATAATACTTGCAAGTTAAAAACACATGCACAATACTTGCAAGTTACAAACATACAACGTCATTTTAAGGCGGCCATATAAGTCCCCGTGCAATCTGCAAATTAACAACACAAAGAAAATTACAAACCATAGTAATACGACATCAGTCGACTTGCTATTCAACTTAATATACATAGGTAAAACCAAGGGAGATCTTAACGGGAATTATAGTGTGCAATTTGCTAATAATGGCTATAAAATGTTGCAGCTACATACCCTAAATGCATGTTGTAGTTGTGTTTATAATAGCCCAGTTTTTAGTTGTATTTTAAACCATGTGAATCTACTCATAAATAACCTGTTACCGCTGAAACCATGAATACCTATATTCCCATTTGAAATTAGCTATAACTACTACTAATATAGAATTTTTAGAAACAATGTCAAATGCAAGAATAAATAAGTACATGGTTTTTTTGCAAAGGTTGTACAATTGTAAAATATTAAGAACTAAACATAATAAAGTAAAAAACTACTGAATGCTACGGTGGACGTTAAACAACCAAAATACGTTTCGGAAAAAAAAATCAATGTTTATTTTATAAAAGTCAAAACAGTCATGTGCATTGCTCGCATCACTTCTTAGACTCCATATATTTAAGTGTTTGCACCAAGCCACCAATAATCAAAACCGAATATTTACCTGAACACGACCTTTATATGTTGGTACATGCAAAGCCGTTTTCCCCATGGCGTCACCCATATTTGTCAACGACAGATTCACCTTAATCAACTACTGAACCAGCTCACGGTTCTGGCCTTCTATCGACAATAGACAGTTCATCACCTCAATGTTGTGTCACATTGCAGCTGGGTGCACAGGTGTGGTGTTTGGTGCTTCCTTAAACATTTTGAATATCTAAAACCAAAAAAACAAAAATGCTACGAATGGGTCAACCTGTGTTATGTAAGGTAAATGGGAAGAAAAAAAGTTGGACTATCGTTGTAGTTAAATATAGTTTTTTTGCGGTTGTAAAGTTCTACATTTATATGCTATGGAAAGAAAGAGATTGTAAAATGATGAATACCTCGATGGCAGACATGGTTAGCTTCCCCGCTAGGTGTTCAATTGTTCCCAAAAAACTTATAATTTGATGGAGGCCTGCAAGAATGTATTCAAGTGTAAGATGTAAGTCAACAACAATTACTGGGTAAACATGATATATGAGAAACTAAATACATGTGAATGTTGCTAACCTCGCGTAACTGGTTGTTTATGATTGCTAACTATCAGGCCGCGCATGCGTCTGCGTAAAACCTGAAACATAACTGGTAATTAATCTATAACCATTAACTGATGTAATAAATGAACACTCTTTTAATATGTGGCTGGTTGATGATTAGATTACCTGTGTCTCTAAGGCGCCTACGTCTACTATAGGTGGGAAAAAAATCGATCAAGCTTCGTGGTTCTTGAAATACTAAAAAAAAGGAGTAAAAACCTAATGTGTGAGTGTCTATTTTTCTCTAAAGTTTACATACCGATTACATAATGTGTACAATGATGGTATTTAAATCAAGACTTAAATTGCTAAAAGAAATACCATCTTTCACTCAGTAATTTGTTGTTTGTATCTCGGTTACTGCTATTGGTTGTTTGGCTAAACCTAATGCAAAATTCTAAAAAATTAGACACAATCAACTGATGGTTGTCAAAAACAGTGGTAAGTATATATGTTCAGAGCTACCGACGATATTATGAATAGATCACTTACATCCAAGAATAACATTGTATCGTTGTGCTATTCGGACACTTGTAACCTGAAAATTCCCCAAGAAAGAATATCAAATTCAGAAACCTATGATATGATTAACAAATAAAAACATTCAGAGACTGTTCATAATATCGATAAACATTTGCAAAAATTGCCGACAATATATGCTCTAGGACATAACTTCAATAGCTCCACTTCGACAACAAAAATTGCAAACCACTAACTATTCAACAATTTTTTTTTCTTTTCCTTTTTTTTCTGCACCAAAAAACGTATGATCGTGTGATCACCTTTAGCCTTTAGTGGATAGTCATATGTATGAACAACACATCCAAACACCCTAGCTATTCTATGAATGAAGATTACTATTGCATTTTCTTACAAAATAAGCAAATTCTTTAACTAATTTTCAAGTGGTTACTTCAAGTGCTTATTTAAACGTAAAAAAGCTATGAGCCTATGACTATCCTCGTTCTCAAATCATAAACGCACATCACATCAGACACATCCACCAATACCTTGCTTATAGAAAAAAGAAACACAATCTTTAAAACAGAACACATGACCTAGAAAACTACCTCAATTCCTACGCGTCATTTGGTATTAAAAGAAAGCAACTAATAAATTTTCATAGACATATACCTGGACAACGTTCCTAATTCCCTTTGGTATATTATTTAGCTTAAAATCCATATTCATTATGACCGCAAATTCAAACACGTATCTTACATATCTTATGATAAGTCAATGAAAGTAAGGTTATGAGCTTTTGGAATATCTTACAAATAACTATTTTTTCACATACCCTAACCCCAAAAAAACCCAATTCATAAAAGCATAAACACATTCAAACCCAAATCTTGATTTACAATAAAAATCAAAACTTTAACCCAATTACCGATCAAATAAAAGTCTGTTGAAACACATGGAGGGAATCCTGGACCTCACCACATCACCGGCACCGGGTTCGGACCGCCATTCATCTCCGATCCTTTCTCAACTCAAACTTGTTTTCATCGATCGTCTGTTCATCTGCCAAGTTTATGCTCCAAATCTTCTATAGAATTGCTTTGTGTTTTTGTGCAGTGGAAGAAGCTTCGGGAGATAACACCGCCTCTTGAAGTATCTAGCTTCTTCCTTCATCTTATCATATAACTGGGCAAAAGTACAGATGGATCGGGCCCAGGCTAGCAGGCCAAAAAAACAGCGTGAAGCCCACTACACTAATGCCAATTAAACGACGTAGTTCTTGATCATATATAATATATATAGTAATGAATAAAAATGACTTCTAAAAACGTCTCTTTTGAGTTGTTTTCTATTATTATGACTGTGATCCTTTCCGTAACACCCAAATTAGTCTTCCGCTGTGATAATGAAATTTTGGGGGTGTTACATAGATGGAGCGCAGGGTAAGATCCTGCGAACCGACTCCAACGTGAGAATGTGTCATCCGTTAATTTAGGGTAAGTTTTAGAAGAGAAAGTAGAAAGGGAGTGAATGACATACTCATATAGATGAAATGAGTCGGTTATTTATAGGAAAACCCAAGGAAGGGTCTAGATTTCATCACATGTATTAACTGGTTGGCTGAGAGAGAGTATATTCTCTTAGCCATTGGGAAGGCTACGAGAATAGGCTCCGAGATCGTGCCCACGTACAGTTGTCTGCATAAAAGTGAATAAAAGATGACTGCTATTTGTCTAAGGTCCATAAGATATTCTATTTGTCTTCTTGTGTATTGGTGGATCCCCACTTTTAAGTGTCATGTGTGCAACATAGAGGTGGTAATTTGTACCCGAAATAAAAAAAAATTGGCTAATTTTAACTATTTTGTAAAAGACTTTGGCACATTTAGCCCCATCCTTTTTTTGAAATGCGCATATTTAGCCCATTGAAAAATTAAATGGGCACTAACGGGCACATATTTTCTCTTAAATGGAGAACATTATAATCATTTTTAAAGAAAAATTTATATATATAATATATTTAATTTTTTAAATATAAATGAAGTATTACGTTTAATGAATTTATTTCGTTATTTTTGGTCTTCTATTAAGCGATTTGTATAACATGTGCCCGTCTGACCCGTGCCCATTTAGCCGTGCCCGTTCTAGCCCGTCTGTTTTGCCACCTATAATGCAACATCATAGGCTAGGTTCTGAGCCGTGTGATGACTATTACTATTACATTGATGGTTGGAGTATGAATTTTTGTGACGTTATCATACGAGCGATTAACCGCCGTAACAAATAGAAATCCTGATCTTCCGAAAACCAAAACGATCTTAAACTATATTTGGATCTTAACATGCGTTAAAGAATAAAGAAACTAAAATTATAGACATTTTAAAAACACAAGGACCAATAGTGCAATTCGTAGAAGATATAAAATCCAAAACCCTAACCAACCTAGCCCCTCTTTCTAAACCGCAGCTGCTGCTTCTTGTTCTTGAGTTTGAACTTTGAAGAAAGCAAAAATGGCGAAATCAATGAGATGCAAAAGAGAAAAGAGACTTCGGGCAATTAAAAGAGAGATGGTGGGACCCATTTACGAAAAGAAAGACGAAGCTAAATATGCAGCTCTTGAAGCTGCTCTTAATGCTCCTAAACTCCCTGTTCGTACCCGACCCGATAATGAAACCATGTCTCTAGATGCTCCTGCTGACGTCATCACCACTACTATTACTAATGGCGATATGGGTACTTTTTTTCTGCTAATTTTTTTGATTGTAATATATGAACGATAGCTGTGGCTTTTTTTTTTTTTTTTTTTTTTTTTTTTTTTTTTTTTTTTTTTTTTTTTTTTTTTTTTTTTTTTAAGTTGGGTATTTATAAACTAGGATTATGTGGAATTTTAGTTGGGAAAAGGTTGTTAATAGTAACCAAATTATTACAGTAATTTTTACGAAATTTGCTTTAGGAATTAGGGATTTTTGTGATTAAGTGATTCTGCTAGCTTTTGTGCTTGCAGCGTAATCTCTATTTCGGGGAGAAAATGAATAATTTGTAAGGAAAGATTGAGAAATATCGAGTTTGTTCTAAGGGGGTGTTTGTTTTAGCTTATTTAGTGGACCTATTAGCTATAAGCTTGTTTACAAGAAATAAAGCCCAATCTAGTGTTATTTTATATGATTTGTGTGTTAAATGCTTTTGTCAGTAACAACTAAACTAGGTTCCTTCAAAGTACTCTTTATCAAAGAGACGAAGAGGTATAGTTTGTCGGCTTATGAGCGTATTTGAATTTGAAAACTTTGTAAGCTGCTTCCCCGACTTATGATGAGTTTATTGACTTAAATAAACCATAAACTCATCTTTGGGCTTATGAGCTTCACACGATCCTATTCAGCTCATACGCTGACAAAATAAGTTAATATTAACTAGCCTTAATAATGAGCTCTTTTGTTTCTTTTGATCATGATGCTGGTTGATATACATACAGTACATCTTTGAGGGTTTATTTTTGAAAAGGGGGTTGTTACGATCCCACATCGCCCAAGTATGGGATTGGGTGGTGGTTTATAATGTCTAGGTGTCCCCTCCTCCTTCAAGCTAGCTTTTTGGAGTGAGTTCTACACTTAGCTTTATAAACAATTGATATCGAACTCTTTCGTGAATTGTTCTTCCTTCTATATTCCAATTCACCTGATTGTTCGTATCAGGGGTGTTTGGGATTGCTTAGTTTAAATGTTCTTTTTTAAAATAAGTAGTTTTATTCTAAGCTCAAAACTTGTTTTTCTACTTAAAGAAAAGTAGATAATAAGAGCTTGTTAAGGTAGTGATCTGTAAGGAGACGGGATAATATCGAGTTTGTAAAGTAGATAATAAGCACTTGTTAAGGTAGATAATAAGCATTTGTTAAGAAAAGTAGATAATAAGCACTTCTAAGCTCAAAGCATTTGGAAGATTTGGATAGAAAGTATATAGGAAATATATCTCTCTAATCTTATTCAATCGCTAAACAAGCCATGATCTTGATTACACTTGTTTACGTACATTGTGCTTAACTGTCCATTCTCTCTTAGTCTGTTTATCTCTTACTCGTGAATAAGAATAATTTAGTAAAGTATGACTCTTTCTTTCTTTCAATCTTAGTAGATAATAAGCACTTCTAAGCTCAAAGCATTTGGAAGATTTGGATAGAAAGTATATAGGAAATATATCTCTCTAATCTTATTCAATCGCTAAACAAGCCATGATCTTGATTACACTTGTTTACGTACATTGTGCTTAACTGTCCATTCTCTCTTAGTCTGTTTATCTCTTACTCGTGAATAAGAATAATTTAGTAAAGTATGACTCTTTCTTTCTTTCAATCTTAGTAACAAGCAAATAAAGTTATTGTGTCATCTTTTTTCTGTTGAAACTTAAGAGCTCCTTAGGGTAAGGGGCAAATTAATCTGGTGGATGGATATTTCTATTAGTTCTTTCTGAGAGCTCATTTCAAGTGGAAGTTCCAGCAATGTAGTCTATGTAGTCTGACTAGTTTCCCTCCCGGTCATGTTTTTCTAGGATCTGATGAGCTGATGAACTTTAGAAGTTAGAACAGTGCTAAAACTATTTGTTTCGACTATTGCGGGCATATGTTTTGATCCTAAAAAGTATTTTGTTAAGTCAACATTGCAACTGTCGTAGCTTTTCTTATTTGGTACAAATTCAAAATTTGTGACAATATGGATTATGCATTATTAAACTTATATTATTTTCATTGCTTTCTTTTTTCTTTATATTTGTATGTTTCTGGTTGTTGTATGATTTAACAGACGTGGAGATGGATGATGGCAACCAAAGCAGTAAGTCATTGAAGCCGATGGGGAAGAGGATGAAAAAGAAACTCAAACTTAGTAAGAAAAAGTACCGCGGCAAGGGCAAGATCAGGAAGAAGAATGTGTAGTTCATTTATTGCAATGCTAATTACTTCATCATCTACAAGGTGAATCAATGATCCCATCAGCCTCCTACTTGTTAACAAAGTCTTCACTTTGGTTTCTAATAGGCAAAGTTGTATGCTCTTTACTTTAATCCACAACTATGTAATCAGTGACAAACTTTATATGTTGCTGCATTTTATACATTACTCCAGTTTTGTCTTATGAGGCTAGCCGTTTTTAAAGAATATATGGCTACTGATCATGGTGAATAATTAATCATTATGATCATCGTGATTCATCATCGTTCATATGGTTTGGGTATTAGAAGGATGACACTTGAATTTTTAGGCAACTACCATTATGAACATAATAATGCCTTTCTGTAAAATATAACACAGGACTTGCTAAAGTAATACTCTGTAATACATGCTAGTAGTACTTAACATTACAATACACCACTTTATTTATATTATACAAACAGGTAAAGTATAACATAGTTCTTGCTAAATATTACATTATACATAGTACTGCTCAAGGTTTGTCTTTCTATTAAGTTCCCTGGAGAATAAGTTCTTGAAGAAATCAACAACAGCTACCCTTGTAAATTTCGGAGGCGTCTTTGGGGTAATTAGGCTTGGTGCTGGCCCTAAATCTCCATCCAACTTTGGGTTTAGAAATGTGGCTATAGACAACCTCTCTTTCTCGGAGTTCACAATTGCTCTATGCTCGACGCTTTTATACTGTCCATTTGTTACAATCTGAAAGTGAACACAATTGTTTTAAGTCACTAATTATTTGCTCTAATATGGAACTGTTCCTCAAATCATTAATGATACTATGCAAATGTTAAAAACAAGAGATGATTAGGAGAAAAATAAAGAAAATGACCTCTAAGATCTCTCCTATATTAACAATGAAAGCATTAGGGAGAGGTTTAACGGGGATCCAAATGTCATTTTTTCTTATTTGGAGACCTGGCACTTCATTGAGTTCGAGAAGAAAGGTTATCCCAACAGCATCAGAGTGAGGGGTGAGACCGATGACTTGTTCAGGTTGTGGACATGGTGGGTAGTAGTTCATTCTCATTGCTTGCATCCCTTCTTCGAACAATACTATCATGTCCTTACTTTCAATTTGTAAAGCTTTTGCAATGTAGAGCAGAGTCTTTATAGCAGTATTCTTGAGCTCTCTTGAATATGCTTCTAGGGTGTCTCTATCATTGTATAAAAAATAAACAATTATATTTATGTTTATATATATATGAACCACTCCGATCCATGTAAAACTATTATGTGCAACATTGTGTTGTGTATATAAAATAAACTTTTACTCATTTTGTCCCTGCAATTTCAGACAACTGCAGCAAAATTGTTTACAATGATATACATCATCCTAGGATTGTGTAAGTCACTCAAACTTTGCTCATGACAATCTAAATAGTGTAAGCTAGAATCACAGCCTTGACGTGCCATGTAAATGACCAAGACAAAATTTGCATCCTGTGGATGAAGTAGAAATGTGGATGAAGCAGAAAGCTGGGGAAACCTGTTCAAGATGATCCGAGCAAAAAGTCTCCTTTTCTAATGTCTTCCCAAGGATTAATTTAGTCTCCCACAATGGATCTATTTCAGATTCAAGTACTCAACATTAGAGTGGCCTAAGTCGGGCTTGTGGGGTTGGGTCCATTAGGGATTATTGGTACGTTTTCAGGTAAAAAGGATTTTTCACCCGGGTAAAATCCATTACACCAAAAACATTGAAGTACGAGTACAAAGGATGAGGGTGAATCCCTCATCTCAGTCCCAAAGGACACTTGAGCTTGTTTCTTTTTTTACTGTAAGGGGAGGAATAATGGGACCTACCAATTTAATAGTATTTAATTTTTAAATTGGGAACCCACATTTATGTTAAAGGTCTAGATTGCACAAGGCAAATATCATAAGGACTTCCCATAAGTGGTATTAAGGGAAGGGGGACCCACATGCTCTTACTAAGAGAAAAAGTACAACCATATAGAATGACAAATCATTCCTATAACTATTAACGAGGGTTTATTGGTACGTTTGATCATATTGATGGAATAATACGAGATAACCACGGGGTTTTATTGTCTAACATGGTATTCAGAACGCGTCATGATCTTCAGACATAGATGGCTATGTTGACCGCTTCCCTTGCAGCTGTTGAACCCTCGTGTACACAAACACAACACACACACACACACACACCAACACATACCTATACTATAAGTATATATAATATAGTATATATATATATAATATATATATTATATATATATATAGTATAATATAGGCAAAGGATCACGTGCGGATTTTTTTAATTCGTGCGGCATAGATCTGAGCACCCATCAGATCTGATCTTGAATCTAAGATCGACGCAAACGATCACGTACCAATTGACCACGCAAATGATTTTTTAATTTTTTTCCTTTTAAGGGATTCCTTACCATTGTTGTCTTTTTTTTTTTTTTTTTTTTTTTTTTTTTTTTTTTTATTTTTTCAGATTTTTCTGAGCACTTTTTTGTTTTTTGATTATGAGTGTTACCGTGATATTAAAGATATTATGAGTTACCGTGATATTAACAATATTTTACTTAAAAAGTAACTTTGATATTAGTAAAAAAAACTTAATATCACTGTTTTTTTTATTACGATATTAAGAAAAGTTACGGTGATACAAAAAAATAAACGATGATATTAGTAAAAAACTTAATATCATCATTTATAAAAAGTGATATTAGTAAAAAAAAAAATTAAAGGGTTTATGTGATATCAAGGTCCGATCTTCAAAAGTTAAGATCTGCTCTTGACTTTTGTAACACCCCCAAAAGTTGTCAATAACAGCGGAAGACTTAATAATGACAGCGGAAGACTTTCGGGGTATTACTTCAAGGATCTTTGACACAATCTTAGAAAACGACACAAAGTGACGTATTAAAGTTTAGTTTTATTCAAAATACTAAATATTCAAGACATCAAGATGTTTCATAATTTAAACAACAAGTTTATTTGAAATGTGTCAAAACATTTATTTAAGCCCGTGTCGGTTTACATGCCCACTCCGTGCCTTCATGGTCCTTCTTGCTTAATTCCTGAGATAAACATGCTAAAAGTCAACAAAAGTTGAGTGATATTCATATGTTTGAAAGTTAAACAATTGAACACAAGATATAGTCATTTATTGCAAATGTATGCAATCAAAACAAGTTGAAAAACAGTTCATATCCGTTATTGCATTAAGCTCATGACACACAACGATTCAACAGCCAATCATATTTAAAAATATGACGCAACATAATAATATGCCCCCAATATAGGTTTTTGTCAGTTACCTATGTCATCAAAATAATGTGCATTTGGTGGTTTTCTCCAACGACCAAACGGGGATTGTCACTCCCTAATAGATCTATCCACAGTTATTTACGTTCACTCGACAAGTGATTAAGGTTCATGATCGAGGGACTTTCGACAATAGCTACTTAAGCAATAATAACGGTCAGCCGGTATATCAATACCAAAATAAAAGGACTTGTGTTCGGTTTTAAGCATGTATCTCCCCACATAAAACAGTTAAAAAGTGGGCTATGAACTCACCTTAGTAGTACAGTAGATGTAGCGGTATCGTAATTTCAACGATGCTAGGCAACGGCTTCACACACAACCTAAAAGATAATGCAAGTTTCAGTTGATAGTCTAAGTCCGGTTTTATCGCGAATACTAGTTATTTAGTTACGAACGAATCTCGTGTTTGTTTAAATGCTTAAAGTTCAAAAATAAAGTTATATGTATATATAACTTGTAAGTACAATGATCGATGTGTGATGGTAATTCATCATGAATGAGTCAAAGCGTATAGATGATAAGTTACGATAAAGTTCAAAGGTATAACGAATAATGTAACTTTATTATCGTTAAGTATTAATAACGCGAGTTTATATATATAACGTACGTACCATTTTTGTACAAGTTTTTATATTAAATATATATTTATATATTTATATAAAACACAAATTATAATTTATAAAGGAATTATTACAGCATAGTCCTTTAAGTTTCTAGAATTTACATTTTTAACCCTAACGGTCACACTTGTACACCGTTAGTCCAAGGTTAAGATTTATTACATTTTAGGTCCAAAAGTATCAATATTTACAATTCTTAACTTCATGTTTTATTATTAACAGTTTCTAACTCAAAAATCCAGATTTGACAGTTTCTACCCAAAGTTTGCAAATTTGGCAGTTTTAGTCCCTCGGCCAAGAAATTTTACAAACTTAGTCCAAATCTCACCAAATTAAAAGTTTAACATTTTTATTTTATATATAAGCTTAAAACATCTTAAAAAACTTATTTCAACAGCTTATTAACTTAAAAGTCTTTATTTTCTCTTATTGGGCCTTAACGAGCTATAACTATGGCCCAATAACAAATAACGATCCATTGGGCTTACGAAACATTTGGGCCTGGACTTGGGCTTGTCTTAGGGTGTAGTTGACATATCAAAAGAGATTTTTGGACCAGCTTATCACATAAGCTTAAAATAAGCTTATTGGGCTTGGAAGCCTTTTAGTTATTTTATAAGAGTTTTGAAAACTGGTTTTATGCCGTTTGCTTTAGGTCTAGAAAGTAGAGTAAACGAGTTTAATAGGTCAAATAATTTATGTCTACTGATTGTATACTAAGTAAACAATGAGTTCAAGTTCAAAAACGATATAGTTCTGTGTCAATTTTACAAAATACGTGGTCAAAGTGAATGACCAAACTCGTTTTTGAAAACAGTTAAGGGTCACAGAAATTTTCTAAGTGTTTTGCTAAGATTCAAAAAGTGTCAAGGTGACTTCCAAACGTGTCCAGAAAATGATCAAAATGTTTATATTAGTTACGAAAAATTGTACCACCTAAATGTTGGTAATATGAGCATGTTGTATGTGTGAAAATCTATATGTGTCGTTAATATTTTCTTACAAGAAAATCCATCAAAGCTTAAGTGATAAATCAGTTTGCAAAATTATCAAAGTTACCCAAAAATTACGAAGTGTTGAAAATATGACCAAAGTGCCCATTACAACTTCTAAATGTGTCGAATTTTATGTTTAAACGTTATTATAAATCTCGAAACTTTTTGGTATTCGATTGTTAGTATATATAGCATCTAGAATGTTAAATAAAACGTATGTGTCATGTTTATATTTCACGAGTAAAGTGACAAAGTAAACGTGCAAAACTAAAAATAATGGAAGTATATATATGAAAAGGAAAATGAACGTGCCTCACCTCACCACGAATGGGTGGGATAGTCGAATGTGAGGGTCGAGCTGGAACAAGAGATCAATATGGTTCGATTCTCAACCCACCAAGGATCTAGGATGAGTTAAGCTTAGTACTTGAACGTGATTCTAACCCTTCGAGAACTAGGCGATTCGTTTGTCCCAAAACAACTCGTAAAAACTAATCTAAATTTGTAATATTGATGTGTTTTCGTGTGTGCTTTCAACTGAGCTCACAAGGTTTGTTATATAGTGAGTCTAAGTGTGAATACAAGGTATGGTTTACAAGAGGTTGAGGGTAGGATTGAGATGAATGCATGTTGCCTCCAAAACCAACCATTCGAGGCTAACCAAGTCGTATGAATACAAAGAGGGTGTAAGAGTTATCTTCTGACATTCCTGACATTTCTGACAACTTATGTGATGTTTAGGATTCGTTTTGTGGTGATTGGGGAGCATGGGAGGTGGTTTAGAAGCTTGGTGACACGTTTTTGTAATATTTCTCAAAACAGTTTTCATGGTTTACTTGGGACAGTTTTAAGGCAGTAAATGTGCGAGACATTTGATAAAATTTGTCATTCTTGATTCCTTGCAACAAGGTCTATTAGATGGTGCAATAATATAGGCATGTTACATGTCGAATTTGTGAGAGAAATGGGGCGTTTGGGGGCTTGGTCGCGTCTGGTAGCCAAAAGAAAAGAAAGAAAAGAAAATAACTAAAGGGGCGCTTGGGCTTGGTCTGTTGCTGGGCTCGTGGGTTTGGCAGATCAGGCCCAAAACAAGAAAAGGGATAGCATGAGTCTGTTTGGCAGCTGTTGGGTTTAATTCAGGCACAATGGGTCACAGGGGCCCACATAGCACGTTTTGTGAGTCGGGTTACGGTCCAATAATATTAATGAGCAATCTCGGGAATTTTCGTAGGCTCGAGAAATATATAAATAGTGTACGTTAAATAAACGAAACGTATATTTATAAAATATGAACGTTTTAAAATATATTCGCGATATTAGACTATCAAGGTTCGTGTGTAAGCATCGTTCCTAGGTAAATGGTCATTCATAAATGTCATAGTGATTCACTTAATACGTCATGCATAATAAAAAAAAAATTTGGTTACCCGCAAAAATGGTATTTATATATCGTAATATTCATTTATTCATATTTATTATTTACTAATCGTACGGGAAATTGCGAGAGGCTACAGTACATACCCCTTACAGTGAATTCCGTCCCGAAATTTCAGTTTAAGATAGTTGCCAAGGGTGTCTATGAAAAGAGATGTGAGTACTTGGTGCGAATCTGACTCTCGTGTTCCTTAGAGATCCATATTTCAAGCATAACTTACTCTTATCTCAGAGACTACTGTTCCCTTCATTTCATGATTCTTCCTAAATTAGACATAGATGATCAGGCTATATATAATTTACGAGTAATAATGCAATGCTTGGACCAATCGACTCGTATGATGTCCGGTCTAGTTGTTAAAATTTTCGGTGTTGAAATGGATTTTGGCCATGCTAAAATGATGGTTAATGTAGAAGAAGTGAATAATGTGGGATAGATAGTACCGTAGATGAGGCAACATCTCAGCGAGTCACTTAATAGACATAAAGTAGACCGGTGCCATGAAAAAGGTGAATACTTAAAGGCGACACAAACTTAGTACAACCAAGTGCATAAGGAAGTAGGGTAGTTGATTTCTAAACCTTATCCATCTGTTGCGTTGTTGAGACCCTATCAATGATTTTCACTGGTTCCTCGGCGAAAATAAGTTTCTCATCGAGTCGCATCTCTTTCAACGGAATGACAAGAGATTTATCTAATAAGCACTTCCTAAGATTTGACACGTGAAAAATGTTATTAATTCGACTAAGTTCTTTTGGTAGTTCGAGTTTATATGGAACGGATCCTATCCTTTCCAGGATTTTGAATGGATAGATATATCGTGGGTTTAACTTTCTATGTTTTTCGAAATATATCATTTCCTTTAGGTACAACTGAGCAAGTATGTTTATTTCGTCAGTTTCCTTGATAGGCAGAAAGATGAGCGGATTTGGTCAAACGATCAATGATAAATCTGAATTGTGTCGTAACCAGTTGAGGTTTTAGGCAGTTGGTGATAAAGTACGTAGTAATACGTTCTCATTTCCACATCGGAAGTTCGGGTTGTACGAGTAATTCTGACGGTTTCTGGCATTCCGTCTTTACTCTTGAACATGTCAAATTTACTGACATACTCAACGATGTCAGCCTTCATGTTCGGCTACTAATAAAGTTTCTTTAGATCCTGGTACATTTTGTTGGAACCTGGGTGTATGGAGTATTTTGACTTGTGAGACTCATGCATAATGAGGTCACGAATACCTCCAAAGAGTGGGACCCAGCTTCTGTCTTTAAAACAAGGCATTCCATCGGATCTTTTCAAGAACTATTCTTGTTTTAGGGCATTCCGTAAATCTTTTCCTTAAGTTGGTTCTCTTCTTCAAGAGCTTCGCTTTGAGCGGTAAAGGAGTTATGATGGAAGGGGCGAACAAACAGTCATCCCTAATGATCTAACCCTGCGAGGTTTCAATCGGTTCTTTCGGCTTAACGTATCTGCTACTACATTGGCCTTTCCGGGATGATAGCGAATTTCACAATCATAGTCACTAAGTAGTTCTAGCCAATGGTTTTGTCTCATGTTCAATTTCTTTTGATCCAAAATATGTTGGAGGCTCTTATGACCAATGAACATGGTACAATTAAGCTATATAGGTAGTGTCCCCATATCTTAAGAGCGAATACTAATGCTCTTAGTTCCAAATCATGAGTCGCGTAGTTTTTCTCATGTTTCTTCAGTCGTCGGGATGCATAAGCTATTACCTTGCTTCTTTGCATCAAAACTGTTCCGAATTCGTGGTGTGATGCGTCACAATATACTATGAAGTCTTCACTTCCTTCAAGGAGTGTTAGTATTGGTGCTTCGCAAAGCTTCTGCTTCAATATCTGGGAGGTTGATTCCCCTTTTTCTTCCTAGGTATACTTTTTAGTCTTTTGAGTCAACTTGGTCAAAGGTTTTGAGATTTTGGAGAAACCTTCAATGAACCTTTAGTAGTAACCTGTAAGACCTAAAAGTTGACGTATCTCCGTGGGGTTTATAGGAGATGCCCACCCTTTAAAGGCGTCTATCCTTGCAGGGTTTACATGAATACCTTGACTATTGATGACGTGTCCTAGGAATTGTACGATGCGAATCCAAAAGTCGCATTTCGAGAACTTAGAGTACAACTCTTCTTTCTTGAGTAGTTCCAAGATAATCTCCAAGTGTTCGGCATGTTCTTCTTTGCCATGTGAGTAGATCAGAATGTCGTCGATGAATACTATCACAAACTTACATAAGTAAGGTTTGCATACTCGGTTCATTAGGTCCATAAACACTGCGGGTGCGTTTGTTAGACCAAATGGCATTGCTTGAAATTCATTGTGTCCATAACGTGTTTTGAATGCTGCCTTGGGAATATCTTCTTCCTGAACTCTTAGTTGATGGTATCCTGACCTTAGATCAATTTTTGAGTACATACTCGATCCTTGAAATTGATCAATTAGGTCGTCGATTCTGGGTAAGGGGTACCGATTTTTTTTTTATCGTAAGTTTGTTCAACTCTCGGTA
Source organism: Artemisia annua (assembly GCA_014162995.1). NCBI lineage: Eukaryota > Viridiplantae > Streptophyta > Magnoliopsida > Asterales > Asteraceae > Artemisia > Artemisia annua. The sequence goes on along the minus strand of LBNU01038487.1, from coordinate 77,442 downwards.
ATTGATGCATATTCGGAAGGATCCATCCTTCTTCTTAACGAATAATACCGGGGCTTCCTAGAGTGATAAGCTAAAAACTTTTATCAGACAACTCTCTCAATTGTTCCGACAATTCTTTCAGTTCAGATGGCGTTAACCTATAAGGTGCTTTAGTCGTTGGTGCCGCTCCAGGAACTAGTTCGATCTGGAATTCTACTTGACGGATTGATGGAAGACCGGGAAAATTTTCACGAAATACTTCTGGAAAATTTCTAACGATAGGAACATCTTCAAGTCGTTTTTCTGTCGACTTATCTTCCGTAACATGAACCATGAATGCTTGACATCCTTCGTTCACGTGTTTCATCGTTCTAAGGTATGAGATATTTTCATAACGAGGTTTACTGTTGTCTCCTTGGGCAATGAGAGTTTCAACCTCGAGTGGGATGTGAATAGCTTTCTCGTCACAGCGAATCCTAGCATGATGTGTGGATAGCCAATCAATACCAATGATAGCGTCAAAACATCCAAGTTAAACAGACATAAGGTTAATGGGAAAAGGTTTTTTTTTCTAGTAGAGTTAAGGTACAATCTTTCATAACGGTATTGGTGCCGATCAGATTTCCGTTAGCCATTTCGATGGTGTTTAGGAATTTCACAAGGACTGAGTTACGCTAGGATTACCTCAAGTAATAATGTAACCAAGAATAGTCATAACAATTTAGTCAATGAAGAATTTAAGTCGAGATGTATCCAAACATCGTCACGATATGTATATGTGGATACGAACGTTTTGACCTGTATGAACCAATATATCATGAGACAATATAAATATCCCGGCGCATATAAAGATAAGGCTTATCCATGTATTTCATAAATCAATGTCAATGTATTACAACATTTATTAATACTTGTTTGATTGTTTACAAAACATCAATAACAAGATTCTTATTAACAAGACATTGATATGCTAGGTTAACAAGTCTCCAATCTATGGTTCTCCTAATTTACGCTCTAACCCTTGGATAATCCTGATCATCCCAAGCATTTCTACGTCTCTGGATTTCTCTCTGGCCTGAACCTTCTCAAGCGTAGTACTGAGGGTATGGATAGTGGCACTGGCTGTTGCTAGCTCCTGAGCCTTATGTTCTATTATTTCCTGAGTTAATCTGGAAATTTCTCTCATATCTTGTGTCTTGCAACTCTGCACATCAAGCCTGTGACCGAACTCAGTAATAGTTTCCATAGCCTTTTCAATCTCAATACTTTTCAGCTGAAAATCCTGTTCTAAGCTTACTTTGTGTACCACTAGGTTTGTGATCTCCTCTTCAATGTTCTCGACTCGCTCGAGGGAAATCTCCTCTATGGCACTTACAATCTCATCAATATGATTCTCATGCCTAACCAACCTAGCAGCTAATAGTGGGATAGTATGGTGCATTGGCTCTCCAGTGACTGGGATTATTTGGGATGTAGCATGGTAAGAACTTTCCCCAAGTTCTCTAGCAGTCGGGGCACCCTCTTGAGATCGCCAATGGTGCAGGGTTGGTAATAAGAAAGACCATTTACGAGCATCCACTCGATTATGGTTCCTTTGGTTTCTACTTGTTTCATTTTGGGTACAAAGAGTTGGTACTGATGGACGCACATGATAGGTCCTTCGGTGAGATGGCATAGGATTACTACGAGTAGCTGGGGTTGGGGTTACTGGTGGCGGAGCAGTGGGTGGAAATGGAACAGTGGTGGTCTGTCGGTAGAAAATAGTAGGCGGTGGTAGCACAACTGATTTTGGTACAATCGGAACTGCTGGTGGAGTACGTACCTTTTTCCGAGCGATATACTTATAAATTCTTTCCCCCAGGATAACGGAAAGCTTTTCCAATAGGGGCTGGTTCATAAGGCTGAAGTTGTCGGACTCGTCTACTTCGACGAATTGGACCAGGTGGTATCGAAGGAGAAGCCTTTGAGTCAGATGCAGGCAAAAACCGCTGACTCTGCATGTACCTATCAGTTGCAGGTGACATGGGCATAGGAGTTGGAGCAAAGGCTCTAGTGAGAGGTGTAGTATTCTCATCCTCTGAATCTGATGACAAGGCAATAGGGTGGGAATACGAAGACATGGTACTGTAATAATCCCGATTAGTAAATATAAGTTATTAGCACAATCATAAACATGATAATATAGCAAGGAGTCATATGAAAAGTAACATCTCTACCAGATGTTTGGAAACGCGTAGGCACGGAGGGCATAAGGTGATATTTTGTAAAAATGGTCCGTTTTAAAAAGCATGGTTATAGTCCAGTGTTCAAAACATCTGGTTCTCTATAACCGTGGCTCTGAATACCAATCTATAACACCCCCAAAAGTTGTCAATAACAGCGGAAGACTTAATAATGACAGCGGAAGACTTTCGGGGTATTACTTCAAGGATCTTTGTCACAATCTTAGAAAACGACACAAAGTGACGTATTAAAGTTTAGTTTTATTCAAAATACCAAATATTCAAGACATCAAGATGTTTGATAATTTAAACAACAAGTTTATTTGAAATGTGTCAAAACATTTATTTAAGCCCGTGTCGGTTTACATGCCCACTCCGTGCCTTCATGATCCTTCTTGCTTAATTCCTGAGATAAACATGCTAAAAGTCAACAAAAGTTGAGTGATATTCATAGGTTTGAAAGTTAAACAATTGAACACAAGATATAGTCATTTATTGCAAATTTATGCAATCAAAACAAGTTGAAAAATAGTTCATATCCGTTATTGCATTAAGCTCATGACACACAACGAGTCAACAGCCAATCATATTTAAAAATATGACGCAACATAATAATATGCCCCCAAGATAGGTTTTTGTCAGTTACCTATGTCATCAAAATAATGTGCATTTGGTGGTTTTCTCCAACGACCAAACGGGGATTGTCACTCCCTAATAGATCTATCAACAGTTATTTACGTTCACTCGACAAGTGATTAAGGTTCATGATCGAGGGACTTTCGACAATAGCTACTTAAGCAATAATAACGGTCAGCCGGTATATCAATACCAAAATAAAAGGACTTGTGTTCGGTTTTAAGCATGTATCTCCCCACATAAAACAGTTAAAAAGTGGGCTATGAACTCACCTTAGTAGTACAGTAGATGTAGCGGTATCGTAATTTCAACGATGCTAGGCAACGGCTTCACACACAACCTAAAAGATAATGCAAGTTTCAGTTGATAGTCTAAGTCCGGTTTTATCGCGAATACTAGTTATTTAGTTACGAACGAATCTCGTGTTTGTTTAAATGCTTAAAGTTCAAAAATAAAGTTATATGTATATATAACTTGTAAGTACAATGATCGATGTGTGATGGTAATTCATCATGAATGAGTCAAAGCGTATAGATGATAAGTTACGATAAAGTTCAAAGGTATAACGAATAATGTAACTTTATTATCGTTAAGTATTAATAACGCGAGTTTATATATATAACGTACGTACCATTTTTGTACAAGTTTTTATATTAAATATATATTTATATATTTATATAAAACACAAATTATAATTTATAAAGGAATTATTACAGCATAGTCCTTTAAGTTTCTAGAATTTACATTTTTAACCCTAACGGTCACACTTGTACACCGTTAGTCCAAGGTTAAGATTTATTACATTTTAGGTCCAAAAGTATCAATATTTACAATTCTTAACTTCATGTTTTATTATTAACAGTTTCTAACTCAAAAATCCAGATTTGACAGTTTCTACCCAAAGTTTGCAAATTTGGCAGTTTTAGTCCCTCGGCCAAGAAATTTTACAAACTTAGTCCAAATCTCACCAAATTAAAAGTTTAACATTTTTATTTTATATATAAGCTTAAAACATCTTAAAAAACTTATTTCAACAGCTTATTAACTTAAAAGTCTTTATTTTCTCTTATTGGGCCTTAACGAGCTATAACTATGGCCCAATAACAAATAACGATCCATTGGGCTTACGAAACATTTGGGCCTGGACTTGGGCTTGTCTTAGGGTGTAGTTGACATATCAAAAGAGATTTTTGGACCAGCTTATCACATAAGCTTAAAATAAGCTTATTGGGCTTGGAAGCCTTTTAGTTATTTTATAAGAGTTTTGAAAACTGGTTTTATGCCGTTTGCTTTAGGTCTAGAAAGTAGAGTAAACGAGTTTAATAGGTCAAATAATTTATGTCTACTGATTGTATACTAAGTAAACAATGAGTTCAAGTTCAAAAACGATATAGTTCTGTGTCAATGTTACAAAATACGTGGTCAAAGTGAATGACCAAACTCGTTTTTGAAAACAGTTAAGGGTCACAGAAATTTTCTAAGTGTTTTGCTAAGATTCAAAAAGTGTCAAGGTGACTTCCAAACGTGTCCAGAAAATGATCAAAATGTTTATATTAGTTACGAAAAATTGTACCACCTAAATGTTGGTAATATGAGCATGTTGTATGTGTGAAAATCTATATGTGTCGTTAATATTTTCTTACAAGAAAATCCATCAAAGCTTAAGTGATAAATCAGTTTGCAAAATTATCAAAGTTACCCAAAAATTACGAAGTGTTGAAAATATGACCAAAGTGCCCATTACAACTTCTAAATGTGTCGAATTTTATGTTTAAACGTTATTATAAATCTCGAAACTTTTTGGTATTCGATTGTTAGTATATATAGCATCTAGAATGTTAAATAAAACGTATGTGTCATGTTTATATTTCACGAGTAAAGTGACAAAGTAAACGTGCAAAACTAAAAATAATGGAAGTATATATATGAAAAGGAAAATGAACGTGCCTCACCTCACCACGAATGGGTGGGATAGTCGAATGTGAGGGTCGAGCTGGAACAAGAGATCAATATGGTTCGATTCTCAAACCACCAAGGATCTAGGATGAGTTAAGCTTAGTACTTGAACGTGATTCTAACCCTTCGAGAACTAGGCGATTCGTTTGTCCCAAAACAACTCGTAAAAACTAATCTAAATTTGTAATATTGATGTGTTTTCGTGTGTGCTTTCAACTGAGCTCACAAGGTTTGTTATATAGTGAGTCTAAGTGTGAATACAAGGTATGGTTTACAAGAGGTTGAGGGTAGGATTGAGATGAATGCATGTTGCCTCCAAAACCAACCATTCGAGGCTAACCAAGTCGTATGAATACAAAGAGGGTGTAAGAGTTATCTTCTGACATTCCTGACATTTCTGACAGCTTATGTGACGTTTAGGATTCGTTTTGTGGTGATTGGGGAGCATGGGAGGTGGTTTAGAAGCTTGGTGACACGTTTTTGTAATATTTCTCAAAACAGTTTTCATGGTTTACTTGGGACAGTTTTAAGGCAGTAAACGTGCGAGACATTTGATAAAATTTGTCATTCTTGATTCCTTGCAACAAGGTCTATTAGATGGTGCAATAATATAGGCATGTTACATGTCGAATTTGTGAGAAAAATGGGGCGTTTGGGGGCTTGGTCGCGTCTGGTAGCCAAAAGAAAAGAAAGAAAAGAAAATAACTAAAGGGGCGCTTGGGCTTGGTCTGTTGCTGGGCTCGTGGGTTTGGCAGATCAGGCCCAAAACAAGAAAAGGGATAGCATGAGTCTGTTTGGCAGCTGTTGGGTTTAATTCAGGCACAATGGGTCACAGGGGCCCACATAGCACGTTTTGTGAGTCGGGTTACGGTCCAATAATATTAGTGAGCAATCTTGGGAATTTTCGTAGGCTCGAGAAATATATAAATAGTGTACGTTAAATAAACGAAACGTATATTTATAAAATATGAACGTTTTAAAATATATTCGCGATATTAGACTATCAAGGTTCGTGTGTAAGCATCGTTCCTAGGTAAATGGTCATTCATAAATGTCATAGTGATTCACTTAATACGTCATGCATAATAAAAAAAAAATTTGGTTACCCGCAAAAATGGTATTTATATATCGTAATATTCATTTATTCATATTTATTATTTACTAATCGTACGGGAAATTGCGAGAGGCTACAACTTTTGTCAATATCATATCTCAAGAGATCTTGACTTTTGTAAAAAAGTCAAAATCAGAGCTAATATCGCAATACCTTTAATGATGAAAACGATTTTTTTTGAAATTTTTTTCAGCGATTCTTAATAATTTGTTATCATCTTTATTTTTTTTTTAGTTTTTTCAGATTTTTTTGAAATTTTTTTCAATAAAAAAGCTATTGTGATATTAACGATTTTAAAATAAAATGGGATATTTACGATACTGCCACTCCGCCTTTTTCATATGGTTGACTAGATGGACGGCTGAGATTCGTCCGTACCATCCGCACTAAAAAAATCCAAAAACGTACTTTTCCCGTCACCAAAAGCTCAGTGTCATGTTTCACTGATACACAAAACCTATATAAAAAACCTTTCATTGTATTAATCTCTAAATTCCAGAAAAGCTTTTGCCCTAATTCAATCAATTCACAATATAAAAACACAAAACACACATTGTGAACACCAAAAGCACTAAGACCATGTGCATGCTGCTTTTCTTCTTCGCTGGTAATGAGAAGGATGTTGGTTTGCTATTTGAAGATGTGTGTTGCTTATTTATGTTCTTGTATGCTTGCTTTTGCTGCCGTTGTTTGAAAGATTTGCTTTCAATTGCAGTCGGATATCTTCATAAATAATACCTATTGATTTAATGTTTTTAGTTTTAAAATCCAATTCGAGCTTTCACAATTTTGTCGCTCGAATTATGGGGGGTTATTAAATGATAGATTAGAGTAGCCCAAGTCCGGCTTGTGGGTTTAAGTCCATTAGGGTTTATTGGTAGGTTTGATCTCTCCTATTTAATCTATAAATATTGATTAATAATACGAGATAACCTACAAGGTTTTTATTGTCTAACACTCAATTGCTAATAAAAAAAGGTTTTTATTTTTTTATTTTCGCTTTTTTGTATCAGATATGATCATTCAACATTTTAACAAGTAAAACTCAACGATGTATCGTCTAGGTGTGTTAACGATTTAACGAGGTACTCGAGCTCGAGCTTGATAAATATCAAACTCGAGTCGAGCTCGAACACGTTTTTATTCTCGATTATACTAACGAGCCGCGCCTTAAATGAAACTGTCGACTCGGCTCGTTCAAAAGCTCGTTTAATTATCTCAAGCCGCACGGGCTGAGTGAGCTACTTGAACTTAACGAGCCGAATGAGCTAATCGAGCCATAAATTATAAATTATAACTATAAATTGAATACAAAAGTGTATTTAGATCTAGATCTTACTAAGACTTTAATACCATCAGTCATTAATTGTAAAATTTGGCCAATCAAAACCCCTTCCCAAACTGTACAAGCTTCTTCCAAAGCATACGGTTTTCTGGATGTAGATGGTATCTATACAGATGGATCTTATATATATGGTTAATGAAGTACCACATGGGTGGATATATAGGAATCAAAATCTGCCGAATCACTCAAGTTATGATCTTCTACATCATAGGTCTTCCCGTTCCATCATCTGGCTTATGTTCTTCATGTAGCATTCAGACCGAATGACTCTGTTTGATAGCCTTTGAATTGGACGATTAAGAGAACATATGAATTGGTTAGAGCATATGTTGTTTGATAATAGTAAAGATGGCGCCGAACCAAGTTGAAAGCTTCTAGATCGTGTAGGGCCAAAAGCATGTAAAATCATTCAATGCCCCCACCTTTCTTAATTTTATCATTTTTTTATCTTTTAATCGGTTATTACTTTTCTTTTTATACTTTACTCGACGTAGAAAACTTGTACGTCGCAAGTTCACATGATGCCCAGTGTATATTGAAAAGTTAATTTTAAGAGCTTTTACACTATCAAACTATTATTTTTAATTTGATGGAATGTCATGCATGTTTATATAATTTCACGAAACACATTTTTTTTTTTTTTTTTTTTTTTTTTTACTTAAAAATGGGTTTTATTAATATAGGTATCAACGAGTTGTTTTCAATTTAGTCTCTGAGTGTTTCTTTTTTTCCTTAGCTAAGGGTGTATGTGGGTCCTACTACTATATAAGCATCTTAATGAGGAGGGGTTAATAAATTAAGCCTTGTGGATATAGATGGAACAAGGGAATTTTATGGGCCCCATAAAAAAAATAATAATATTAAATTGCATCCCTTAGCTAAGGGGAAAAAAGAAACACCAAGTAAGTATAAAGGATAGAATGATAATTTAATCATACAATTGTTTATTCAAAAGAATTTTCGAATTTTCATTTTTGTTCATGACGCAGCTTATTCAGAATCTTTGAACTTTTCAGCAGCACTGAATTAAATAGCCCTGAAGTCTTTAAGATGCTCTATACAGTTTGCACTGTTGGCTTTAATTTACAGTCTAAACACTTCATACTTTTATCTTCATCCTCCGATGTGGGACAAATCCATGTGATTTTGTACTATCATACTTACAAAGAGTTTTATTACCGTAATGAAGAAAAATCATAAGATTAATAACTTATCATATTTTTTAAATTCTATTATCAATTAATTATTATTAAATATATATTATTTATTTCTAACACTTTATTATCGTTAACTTTAGCTATGTGTATATATAGAGTTATGATCAAATGAGAAAAAAAAAAAAAATCTTAATATGAGAAAAATGATAGATAATTATAACACACATTATAAATACATCGACTTAATTAGATGCATCCCTAATCTTTAGATACATCATAATATATTTTTTAGCTCAAAATTATATGCATATATATTATGAGAGTTGTGGCTAAGCTTATAAATAGGGCTTATGCTTATGTTATATAAGCGGCCTATGGCTTATATATCATGAACTCATAAGCATTTGTTAAATTTTTGGCTTAGCTTATAATAAATAATAAGGTAAAACGAGAAAAATATATGAACGTTGAAATAGTGTAATGATTAAATGAAGGTATAAAAGTGTTTTTATATTATATCCTTATATAAGCCTAACACTCCTTAAATAAGCCATAAAGTTGGACCTTATTAAAACCCCATTATATAACTAATAAGCCCATTCATATAACTTCATTTAAGCTTATTTATCACATATAAGCTAATAAGCTTATAACTCCGTCATATAAGCTTAACAATTGTATAGTTTTAAGGTAATATCATAGTTAAAGGAAATTAAACAAACAAGGCTTGATTAACACATATAAGCTTATAGAATTATTATAAAAATAAAAGTATAAGAACACTTGGTCATATATTTCTCATTTTGAAATCATTTTACTAATGTTGTATATCAGGTAATAAAAAATGTAGAAAAAACTTATCTCACATTGAGTGAGTGATGGAAAGATAAGAGATGAAGGTCATTATAAAAATAAAAAGGCTATGTAAAAGTGAGAAAGGAAACCAAAATATAGCATGAAACGAATATATATTCTTTGTTTATAAATATGTTTTAAAATTAAGTTTCGCTAGACGAATACACGCACAAAACGACGGTTTATAGCGGCAAATAATTATATTTGCGAACTTGTATTTTGTTGTGACCCTTGTTACAACATTTACGAGTGCATAGTGATACTATGTTTCATCTCAAATTTCTTATTTGTTAAAATATCTTGTTTTAACAAGCAATGACAATTATAAATAAAATTTCTTAGTTTTCATTGTGAGGGCCTCATTATGAGTCTCTTATATATATGTATTATGTCGTTGTCTTATTAAAATGGTTTACGTGATTGTCAGTCTCTTATATATATGTATTACGTCGAATATGAAGCAATGGATTATAATATGTTACAAGCAAAATAAAGCGTTTTATTTATAAAATGTGAAACCTTAAAAAGTTTTCACTCATGTCTTTTTAAGTTTATATTAATTGTGAAAGTTGTCATTGTAGATCGTCATTTTAGAAGTTAAGGGGTAGATTGGGGAAACAAATTTACTCATTTTTAAGACTTTTTAAATTTTAAGATTAGGCCAAAACACTTTATATGTAGTAGAGATATGGTTTATTTTGGTACCAGTACAATTTACTTAAATATAAATGAGCTTATTCGAGCTCGAGCTTGTATACAATCAGTTTTCAGCCCTCATTAACAAAATATAAACGAGCTTCAAGCTCGAACTCGAACGAGGAAAATTTATTCAAGATCAAGCTCGAGCCAAAATGCATAGTTTTATTTGAGATCTAGTCGAGCTTGAGCAAAATAGTTATTAAACGAGCCTAGCTCGAGTAGGCTACAACTCAACTCGGCTCGGATTGTTAACACCTCGTCTAAGAATTCCAAAACAAAAGAGAATGACATATCTAATTGTAGGACAGCCTGTAGAGATTTGATAGAGAACAATTGAAAATATATAACAAATTTGTCATGTAAGGTTTGGCGGAGTAGGTTTTTAGCCCTCACCTTTCGACCCTCACCTCACGCGCCACCCCAAAAACAAACACCCCACTCACGTGTCAGAAAACAAGAAAAAAAGGAGGTGAAAGGTGACCGGGTCACTTTTCGTTATTATTATTTTTAATTTAGGTTGTGAGTGTGTGTGCGCTATTTAGTGAGGTATTTTTGTGTAAAGTGGATATTTTAAATAAAGGTGAGAGTAGTGGTGACCCACTACGGGTGAAAGGTGAGAAGTGGAAAAGAGAGAGAAAGTTAAGGTGGTGCTGATGTGTAAGGTGAGACAAGTTGCCCGCTACCTCTAGCCTAATACTTGTTCAAAAGGAAGAGAACGTGTGAAAAAACTTAAAATTAGGTGGAAAGTTAGGTGGATGGCTGTCAATTCAAATAGTAGGTAATGAAAAGTCCTTTTGTAGGATATGCAAATCCTTGGGGGGAAAAATATCTTTATATGGCAAAATAGAAGAAGGTAATTAAAGAAATTTCCATTCATTTAGAAGTTTATGATGATTATTGTTTATCATACAAATCTCATATTTGTAATAGATCTAAATAGTCAATCTTAGTCATTCAATTTTCATCTTAATTAATAAAAGACCATTTTTCATCTTCTTTTAAAAAACAACATATCTTGCAAACGGTAAATCTTCAAGCTACAAAAAATACGCCATCGCGACAAGAATTAAATTATATATCTATAGATATGCGCTTCTTTATACTTTCGACTAATTTTTTTCCCAAAACTTCCGCCCAGAAAAATCACATATGATTTGTAAAAATCACATGTGATTTGTAAAAATAAGATCACATGTTTTTTAATCACGCGTAATTTTCCTGGGCGGAATTTTTGAAAAAATAAAGTTCGTCAAAAGTATATAGAAGTGCATATCTGTAAAAAGATAATTTAATTCTCGTCACGATGGTATGATTTTTTTCGCGTAACGATTAACGGTTTGCGAAATATTTAATTTTTAGAAAAAAGGTAAATGTTTATTTTTTTTGTTTTGATAAAAAAAAATGATTGGTCAAGATTGATTCATTTAATATATGACAAATATGAGATTTATATTAAACTTTTGCCATATGAGTTATAGTCCAAAAAACCTTGCATTTTTATTGGCATGGAAAGTTTTTGTTAATGGTGTGCACTCACCTATGTTTGTAGATATACGTGAGTATGTTCTCGTGGGTGTTTCAAAACACATCACTTGTATGGTAGTTGGATCAACTTCTAAAAGAAGCAAGTTTCTATAGTTTGCACTAAAAAAAATTCTAATTTACGTAATTTTATTTTCACACTTTTAAAAGATATAAAAATTTAATTAGTTTATTAACACTTAATAATATGCTAAAATTAGTTATATTAATAAGTGTGAAAAAATTCATAAAATATTAGATTTTTCACACTTTTATATATATATATATATATATATATATATATATATATATATATATATATATATATATATATATATATACATACATAAAGTTAGCACTCTTAAGCGTGAAAATTAATTGTAACACCCAAAATTTCCAAACTTGATGAGGTGTTGAGAAACTAAGTGTTACAAATGACTTCAACACCTATAAGTGTGGAAATTTCTTAGTTTTCTCCACATATAAAAATGTGATTTTTTTAAATATAATTATAAGTGTGAAAAAAATTTATTATTTTATACTTTTTTTCACACTTATAAATGTAACCAATTTTTACATTATTAAGTATTAATAAATTAGTAAAGTTCTACATACATTTTAAAAATGTGGAGAAAAAAGAGATCGGACTATTTTTTTAGTGTTGGTGTCGTGTTTAGGGTTATTCATAAAGGCATTCAATCTCATATTGCGAGAAATCCAAGAATTTCTGGGGTGTTTAGATTCTGTGCAAACGGGTTAGGGTTAAAGTTAAACAAGTCGACCTACTAACCGGTTTAACCTGTCAACTTGTTAAGATAATATGGCTAAATGAGTCTACTCTTTCAACCTATCCAAATAGTGTACACTTTTAATTAACTCGTCAATCCATATATATAAACAGGTTAAATAGGCTGTGGTCAGGTTTTGTGTAAACGAGTTAGGATTGACACCACTAACTCATGTAATAAAATACGTTTTGTTCGGGTTAGGGTTCTTAGACCCGCCAACTAAAACATGTCACAAATCTCCAACCCTACATATAGTTATATGTCAATTGTTTTTCTCTAAAACATATGAGAGGTGATTACTACATGAGTTTCTATATGTGTAATGACTGAACCATTTTTCTTCTTTTTTGCAGTAATAGCGTATGCAAATATTGCTCCAAACCATTCATAGTAATTGATGATCACTATCTACTCAAAATACTGTTTCATATTCACGAGAGATTGCAAACAATAGATCCTAATACAAGTACAAGGATGAGCAAATCACCTGAATGGCAAAGGTAGGTTAGGAAACAAGTGTGGCTTTCGAATACCATGTGGGAAGGTAATCAAATAAAAGATATCAGCCCAATCAAACTTTTGCTCCTCCGAAACAACAAAAGCTTGTCCATATCCCTCAACGTCGTCGGTTGTTTGCCAAAACTTTTTTTTTTCTCCTCCATTGGTAGCTTGAAGAATTCTTGTGTCTCTTCCTTTACTTTATCCATTAATGAGATACTCACTCCATGATTTATTATCTGTCACGATCAATTGATAAATCACTTTTTTCCTTAAAACAAACTGCTTGACCAACATAATTTAAGCGGTATGTTACAAGGTTTATGACAATACTAGACGTTTACCCGCGCATAACGGCGATAGTGTATAGTAGTAGTACCTATAGTGTGGTGACCACCAGAATTTTGGTCAGTAAACAGTTATGTGACGAGCTTTTGCATTGTTAGTGACCAAACTCTTTTCGTCACTAAAGGCCAATCTTTTTGTAGTGGATATTTGTGTGTACAATTATTTTATGTATATATAGGTGTGGAGTAAGTGAGAGTGAAGAAAGTTAGTGGTTTATATTGTAATAAAGTATTTAATGTTTAATAGATTGCTTTGACTTTTATAAGTAGTGATATTTTAGTCTAATAACATTATGATTTTTTTAAAACAACCGAGTCTTGAAAAATATTTAGCAATTTTGTAAAATCTTATTCAACATATACATAATCTAACGTTATGGTCATATGCAGTACGGAAAGGAGTACCAGAAAGAATCCCCAATCTTTACAAGCAAGGTGTAATTTTTCTAGCTCGTGGTGAGCTGAATTTTCAGATGATAATTGCGCCATATCAATTACGGGCACTTCGGGCAAGGAAGATGGTGGCCGTGATATGATCGGAGGATCTTGATCGAGGCGAACATATCGGGGTGGAACCTTGGTAATTGGTTCCTTACCTAGTTCTTGTACGCTAGGCACCAAAAGTGAACTCCCCAAACCAGTTCCCTTTGGTTCCATTATATTTCTAACTTGCTATTATGCATGGGTGTGTATTTAGTGTTATATATATCGATAAATTGAACCAACAACCTCTTTACTATAATATGAGATCGTAACATGTGGTTTTTGATAATATATCTTCAACAAATAAAGCCAAAATATTTTCCATTGAAAAGGAAAATGACATATACATAATAAATGACATATTTCGCAATAAGAAGAAAAAATATCTATCGGCAGTTCTACCTAATTAAAGGTGTTTTATGTTGGGGATAAAAATAATCAAGTTGCCCAGTCGACGAGATTTTTGACATTGGTTTTGAAAGTTCTTAAACTAGCTATACGCGCGGTAGCCCAAAAACGTGTCGTCGCCCATAGGATGTTGGATTAATCGTTTATGTCATGGGTCACGTATGCATGGCTAGAGCTTTGGAATTAATAGATATTTATAGTTTATAATTTATATTTTATTGTTAGTTAGAATTGGTAATAGTTGGTCCGAGTTTTATGTAAGTGCATTGGCACGTTGGGTCTCCTGGTACCTAGTCTTTAGATAGTAGTAGTCTGTTGCTATTTTTATGCTTAGTTGCTTTCTTNCGATGTTAATAAACGATTAAGAGGGTGAATGTTGGATTAATCGTTTATGTCATGGGTCACGTATGCATGGCTGGAGCTTTGGAATTAATAGATATTTATAGTTTATAATTTACATTTTATTGTTAGTTAGAATTGGTAATAGTTGGTCCGAGTTTTAGGTAAGTGCATTGGCACGTTGGGTCTCCTGGTACCTAGTCTTTAGGTAGTAGTAGTCTGTTGCTATCTTTATGCTTAGTTGCTTTCTTGTGAAGGCTATAAATAGCCATAGTTTTGTTCAATAAAGGATATAGAATATCAGTAAACTTTTCAGTAAGTTATTCTTCATTTCACATTCGTGAGTTTTGAGTGTGAGTTTCGAGGCTTGTTATTCTACATAGGACACCAAGTGTCTCAAGTTGCCCAAAAAGGAGGCGTTGCCCGAAATTTCGGCACATGGCGTCCCATGGCGGCAACACGTTTTGGGCAACTGGGGCGTATGGCTAGTTTAAAATAAATGACATATTTCGCAATAATATTTCGCAATAAGAAGAAAAAATATCTATCGGCAGTTCTACCTAATTAAAGGTGTTTTATGTTGGGGATAATTCCAAAATAACCAAGTTGCCCAGTCGATGGGGATTTTTGACATTGGATTTGAAAGTTCTTAAACTAGCCATACGCGCGGTAGCCCAAAAACGTGTCGTCGCCCATGGAACACCAAGTGTCCCAAGTTGCCCAAAAAAAAGGAGGCGTTGCTCAAAATTTCGACACATGGCATCCCATGGCGGCAACACGTTTTGGGCAACTGGGGCGTATGGCAAAGAACTTTTAAATTCAAGGTCAAAATCCCCATTGATTAGGCAACTTGGTCATTTTTGAAATTACCCCTTTATATTACTTGTAATGTTTTTCATTTGGACTATTGATATAACTAAGATCTTAGCTGTGAATATTTGAAAATTGAATGGTTTACCATTAATAAGATTCATGTATCTACATCTTTCTCAATGTATTATAAAAAATCACGTATCTATCTACACCCTAAAAATCACACAAGTCATTAAGACTAGTTGCAATAAGGTGTTTTACTCGCTCGGTCGGTACAAGGTGTTAGTCGGTCGCCTACTAAAGTGTGTCGGTCACGTGTAGGTCAGTCAGTAGAAAGTTGGATGAAAGGGTCGGCCAAACGACCTATTCAAGTACTCGGTCTATCTTCTTTATGTGTGCGGTTTTGGGTATTATTGGGGAAAAGAAAATTTCTTTTTTAATCAAAAAATAAAAGAACAAAAAAAATTGTGTTGCAGCAGTATTTGGTCTTTGTAAATTTTATCTCTCACTTGTTCAATTTTTATAATCAAACATTTACTATCCTATTAAGCGAAAGCCTAATTAAATATTGTAAACCATTTTTCTATACCTTTTTCAGAGACGAATTAAGGTCCTAAAGTTAGCACAGCCGTAAAAATGTGAAACTATTTTATTATAGGGTGGAAAAGAGTATATAAAGTGAAGGAAGTGATTTGTACATTTCATAAAATGATTTGCATACTTTAACTTTTTATGTTTTGACATTTATTATCTTACATGGATAATATAACTATAGATGACAAAACACAAACAATTTTAGTGTGCAAATTATTTAATAGAGTGTATAAATCACGTCTCTAAAAGTAAATAGTTAGATTTAAGAGAGTAAGGCTGTGTTTGGTAAAAGTAGCAGTAGCTGTGAGCAGTAGCTGTGAGCAGTAGCCGTGAGCAGTAGCTATTTTTTTAAATAAAAACGTTTGCTAACATAGCTGTAGCTGTATTTATTTATATGTAAAATGACGTAAAAGGACATATACATATTTCAATAGAAAATTCTCTAAATAAATAATAAAGTTACGTTTACATGCCGGAAATTTCATAATACCGTTATACACTAGTAATGTACTACCGACGACGTGCATTCCATATTGAAGTGGCAATATCATTGCGAATCTTTTTCATCTCGGCAGATGTTGCACTAGAAATGTCATCATTATTTGCATTAAAGCCATGTACGTCACGAAGTTCTTCACCTCCCATGTAATATGGATGTTGTTCAAATGTTGTGAACACCATGTCTTCTTTATCATTATTACGAATGTAATTATGCAAGGCGAATGCGGCCGTAATTACATCGAGTTGAGTTTTCACACTGTATTTAGGCAGTTTACCGAGTATCTTCCATCGTTTTTTCAATATTCCAAATGATCTCTCAATCGCACTTCGTAGAGACGAATGGGAACGATTGAAACTTTCTTGCATGTTATTAGGCGGCTCATTTTGAAACTGTGATTTATGGTATCTGGTCTTTGGATACGGAACCAAATATCCTTTTCTATCTGGATATCCTTTATCCACTAAATAATACTTACCTGCTTATAACATAAAAGTTAGTGCCTTTGAAAATTTAGAATACAATATAATAGGCAATTAAATTTACCTTCGGGTGGTTTTGGAAAGTTCATGGATGGATTGTTAATGGCACTGAGAAATACACGTGTGTCGTGTGCAGAACCCTCCCATCCAACTGATATAAAGGTAAAGCATAAATCAAAGTCACACGCTGCCATCACATTGAAAGTAGGTAACCCTTTTCTACCTATGTAAGGCATTTGTTCGCTCTCTGGAATGCACGCCCATATATGTGTGCCATCAATACAACCGATGCAATCCTACAAAAATTATAAGATGATCACGATATGGAATGAAAATCATAAAATTTAGAAAGCAAAAAAACTATCTGAATACCTTAAAGTATGGCATGTATCTGTTATCATTCATTATTTTAGCAGGTGTTTCTTGAAAGGTTGGATCCTTCGGCTTAATCATCTCACGAGCTAGACCATGAAAACCTTTGGATCTAGCAGTTATCGCCTCTAGAACTTCATGAAACGCTCTACTGATGGTCTCTCCAGAGCGTTGAAAACGCTCACTAACATCCCTGTTCGACACCCCTAACGCAAGTGTGTACACAAATATTCCCACCTTCTCGACAACCGTCATTCTATCACTCGACTTTAATCCATGCCTTGATTCTAGTTCCCCACATAGTTTTAAAAACACGTGTGAATGCATTCTAAAAGCATTCACAGAACGGATATGATGACCATTTAATACATCATTCATCCAAGCTTCTCCTGTTTGAGGTGACGTCATGCATGGTTCCTTGTACATATACTTATAGTAGTATGCAGCAGCAATTTTAGACGAGGACCATGACTCCATAATTGAGAGTACACATTCATGTTTTCTTTTTTTCTGTATTCTCTCGGTATCCATATTGATTGTGTTCACCTATACAAGACCAAGCATATGTAAAATACAAAATTAACAAATAACATCTCGTAGTTTGTTCATATATCAAGTCATAAAATAGCATAAAAAA
This sequence comes from Artemisia annua, assembly GCA_014162995.1. Taxonomy (NCBI): domain Eukaryota; kingdom Viridiplantae; phylum Streptophyta; class Magnoliopsida; order Asterales; family Asteraceae; genus Artemisia; species Artemisia annua. The sequence goes on along the minus strand of LBNU01038487.1, from coordinate 59,698 downwards.
GAGAAAATCGACAAATTAAATTTGACTGAACAGTAACAATAAAACAAATTTTTATTCAATATAAACTAAAAACAGGATGTCCATATCATAACAAACTAAGGATGTCCATAACCATGCAAAATAACATAAACTATCCGAATAAAACATAACATAACAAACTAAAAACAGGATGTCCATATCATGCATCATTGGCCACATAGAAAAGAAAAGCTTATTCGCATCAATCTTGCTTATGTTGCAACCACTTTAGCCTAGAATCATCACTCCGCATATTCAAAAACAATTCCCGTGTGATAGCATCTTTAAGCAAATCCATAGCAAGATAATAAAGAGGACTATCATCTTCCATCATTCCACCATCTATCATGACATTAAGGACACTCATACACCTACTAGCACTATAAGGATCTTCTTTATTAACACCAGAAGCATCAGACTGTAAAATTTCTATAAGACGATATTGTTTCTCATTTTGTTTAACCATGAATTCTTTAAACATTCTTGACCCTGTCGAGTCCCTCCCTGTTCGCTTCATCTGAACATTTTTTGGTTTCATAGTTAATTTAGAAGACTTGTTTACTTGTTTAGAAACTCCAACTTTGCTTGATGTTGGGACATCTTGGCCCACATCTTTCATTAAGTCCGGATAAAATGCTTCCTCTTGAGCATCTAGAGAATTAGAGAATTGAGTATATACTTCATATGTGTCTGCATTATCATCAAATTCTACATCTATGTGTTCAGGGTTAGCAATAGGCGCCTCATTTGATGTGCCTATATCCATACTGGGCGCCATTTCGTTAGCCCCACAAGCAACGGAATCCCCAAAGAGTTGATACCATGCATCTTGCAATTCTTTAGATGGTGGTTTTGTTCTAAATGGTTTAAAATTTTCATTTTCCTACACAATAAATAATACATGGTTACAATTTATAATGATACGAATGTGATGCTAACATCTTCCAATTTAAATGTATAAAAGAAATTTTACCTCAATTTTTTGGTCCCACCAAGTATCGGAACAATTGAGTTTCCCGGTACTCTCATCCCAACCTAAACCAGTTTCTCCATTTTTCAAGGTCTTCCAAAGGGTAAATTGTCTTTTCATCCCATCAAACTTACTCTTTAATGATTTTTTGCTATTGAATTTGATGTTATGCTTTTTCTCAAACTCAGGCTGAAGTTGCATCCATTTAAAATCACAATTTTGGCCCTTCTTATTTTGATATGCGATTAAGAAATCACACAAGTTCAAGACATATTGTTCAGTCCAATTAAAATTAGCTTTTGCGGTTTCATTAGTTGGGGCCATCTAGAAAAAAGAAACACATGTATCTCTTTAGTACGTTACCTCTTTACGACTAATATCCTAACAAGTATACATACAGTACAAACTAATGTGTCTAAGTATAAGCACTAATGTTTTACAAAACCAATTAGTCTCAACCTAACTAAATCTTTTTTGCTACATGCATTCTTTCATTAGACAAGGAAGTATTCATGGAGAGCACATTTATCAACTCAAGTTGATAATGTAAAACATTTGCAGACATAGCTAAAATGAACCAAAGGTATTGAATATTATAAAATGTTCGTACATGATAGTTTTTGCATAGCTTAATGATCAATACATGATAGTTTTTGCATAGCTTAATGATCAATCAGTTTGGCCAAGTTCTACTCATAGTAAAGCTAAGGCTAATCATAGCTTAAGTTTGAGACCTCACTAATCTAAAGTATAAACTCTAAACATCTATGCCAATTTAATTAGATCTTGATCAGTGTTGTACATAAAAATAGCTATCAGCAATTAAGTTCACATGACTAAACTAAGCACTAATCCAAAAAAATGTTTAGAGTTTAGCGATCAGCAATTAGAGTCATAATTTTATTTCTGAGTTCACTATTATATAATATCAAACTAATCGAATTTAGAGATACATGCGGGACCAATAAACAAGACAGATCTGAAACTTAAGCACCTTGCGAATGATTATAATAATACAGTTGATGAATTGCTATTAATGATAATAATACAGTAGGTAAACCTTGCGAATTTACTGAAAATCACGGTAACACGTACAAACACACAAATACGCAATTGAATCATAAACATAAATGTCATATTTGCATTAAGGAAAAACAAGTTATTGCATCATATACACACTAACCTATGACAGAAGATGTGACAGCAACTGAGAGAAAAAAATGCGATAGAAGATAAATTACGGTGTATATATTACGTGATATATATTAGGGTTTTTACTAGGGATGGGATATGGGGTATTTTAGTCATTGAAATATCCACAGCTCTTGTAAAATAGCCACAGCTTCATTAGGAAGCATTGGGAAATTAGCTTTCCTAAAAAATTGCTACAACTTATTGCTCTTTTGCCAAACAAACATCAAAAATAAAAAAGCTCATTCTCACCGCTCATTGCCCCAAAAAGCTCCAAAAAAGCGCCACACCAAACATGCCCTAAGTAAAAGTAAATAGTTAGATTTAAGAGAGTAAGTAGATAGATATAAGTTATAACATGTAATTCATAAAATTTAGGGCAAATGTTTTAAAAGTTACGATACTTGCCACAATTTGTTTTTCTGGGTATCGAACAACTTTTTTTGGTTATACGGGTATTTTTCTTTCAAATTCGGTATTTTTGAGGTATTTTGCGAAATTTTGTGACATTTTTGCCCCCTCAGCTAATAGGATTTTTTTTCTTCGAAGGGCAAAAATGTCACAAAATACCTTAAAAAGACCGAATTTGAAAGAGAAGTACCCGTATAAGAAAAAAAATTGTTCGCTACCCAGAAAAATAAATAATGAAAAGTATGATACCTTTATAAAATATTTGCCCTAAAAGTTAGGGATATAGATATACTACCGGTACAGTGACATATGAGGATCCATACACTGCTCAAGGCTCATGCTGATGTTGAATGATTTGAAGTTTTGAACAATAAAGATTACCACATGACCATGATTAAGGTTCTCGTAGCATAGTCAAGAGGTTTACATTATGTTTTTCCCTGTTGTTGAACCAACTTTGGTTAATGACATTTAGGAGGCCATGCTTATGGAAATGCTCCTCCAAAAGCATGGAAGCAAATAGTGACTTCGATTTGTGTGATATATCTATGATATGACATTAGTGAGTAACTCATGCAGTTGGTTAATCACATTTAGGGGGTGTTTCTTTTTTTCACCTGTTTAGATGTTGTGTCTTTTTCTAAAAGTGTTCCTTGTCGGTAACAAAAAGTGTGTCAAAAAATGGTGTTTCTTTTTTATTCTTAATAAAGCATTTTAATATACCAATTACCAATATTACCCTCAACCTACCCTTACTTCCACCCATCAACTCAACATGAACCATGGATCGGGAAAGATCAACATTTGGACTACAACCAAAATAAACCACAATATCAATCAAAATGCATAAAAAATCCTTTTAATTCTTAAACCCAGTTCATTAATTACAACCTCCAAACCAAAAAACCCAATTCTTACCCGCATCGAATTACATAATCATACATCAATATTCTTTTATTCCATCTTCAAATTCATTATTCAACTTCAAATTTGGATTACAACCCCAAATAAAACATTGTTTCAGATGGGTGTTTGAATCTCAGTTTTTAAAAAGCATATGAAAGGAGGTGGTGAAGAAGGGTCGGACCACTGGCGTGAAGGCGGCGGCAGACCGACAACGAGGAGGCAGCGGCGGAGCGGTGCCTTGATGGTGACAGCAGACCGGTGTTGTAGTGATAAATAGATAGTGTGAAATTAATTGGGAAGAAGAAGAAGAAAAAAAAAGGGTAGGTGAAAACAAAGAGAGAGATATTTTAGGGTAAAATAGACTTTGTGTTTGAGGTGTGATTTCTGTTTGGAAATGGGTGTGGTTTTTGCACCCTTATGCATCCAGGATATCTTTTTGTATTAATCAAAAAAGAAACATAATCTTGCACCTGTTTGCATAGGTATTTGTTACCAAACAACCATTAAGTTAAAAATAAACAGCCCCTTAGGTGGCCATGCGCCCATGCTTATGGAAATGCTCCACCAAAAGCATGGAAGCAAATAGTGACTTCGAGTTGTGTGATATATCTATGATATGAGTATATGACATTAGTGAGTAACTCATTCAGGCTCTATTATACATTTTCTTATTGTATTTTACTTTCGTTAGTTGTATTATCTTATGTGATATGTGAGTGGTATTAGTTTATAGATTATGCTAGTAGGCCCGAGCCTATTCGTGGGCTTTGATCCGTTGAGATTTAGAATTTATCATGCTTTGTAGTCTATAAGTACATCATTATTAAAACATAATACCAAGGGGGTTTTTCACCATCCAACATGATATCACACCCTTTTTTTTTGGTTTGTCATTTAAGTTATTCGGCCGACACGGTAATACGAATCATTATTACTTTATTCCTAGGCGATCGTGCATAAACTCCTCCCATTAACAAAGTATTATTATTTTCATTTTTTACCTTCTTATTCACATATCCAAAAACACCGCCCTTTAACATCTTAAAAAGATAATTAAAAAAAATTGTACATTGATTTATCCGGTATGATAGATGCAAAAGGATACATTTTTTTAAAGGGTTTCCCCAGTAAATGTATTACTCCAAAAGAGCGCTTAAGTACAACGGATGTGGGTTACATCCCAAATCTCAACCCGTTACATAAGCTGTAAAACTAACATAACAAGACACTTCTACCTCCACAAGAGAAAAAACGACTACCCACTAGATTACATTTGACTCAACAACCATTCTAGCTTTATTACGAATCTTGATATCATAAGCATCACAAAATGCAATTTGATCTTCAGAAAGCTCCTCATGATGTTCATCATCATCATAAGGATCGTCATCATAGGGGTCTTCACCATAGCTCTCCTTCCAATCCTAATATAAACTCTTCTTCCCCGACCTCCGTTTCCGCCTCCAGTCTTAGAAGAACTAGCCATGGTCGGTTTATTAGATGCCAAAAAACTAGTTGTTTCATTAGGGATCTCAAGCACCTCATCATCAGTATCCTTTTCAACCAGCTTGGCTTCCTTATTGCTACCCATATCTAAATCATCCCCACCATTAATCAAAACACTTTTTTTTTGGGTAAAAGGGTTAATTCACCCCGGTAAAATGTATTACACCAAAAAACATTGAAGTACAACGGATGAGAGTGACTCAAAACACTTTTTACACAAGGAGTAACACCACCATCAGTATCAAACATATTAAGAGCATCAAACGGATTCGATGTAGCAATATTCGTCCCACTCGTACTAGCTACTTCAGTGATCTTAGTCTTACCACCATTAGTAGTATCCAACTTCTTCGTCGACACATTAATACTCCTATTTCTTAGGTTTAGAGGGGATGAACATCGTCCCTTTACCCACTCCAATACCCCGGAACGCCTTCCATTAAGGTACTTCAAGACCATCGTTCTTTAGAGCTTGCTTTTTGAGATCCGCAAGCACGCGTTTTGGACATTGGTCATCATGACCAAAAACCATACACGTACCACACCTAGGAGGTTTCCATTCATATTCCACTCGAACAGTATGTAACACTTCCCCATCACCATCCCACCACGGCACAACAATAACCATTTTCTCGTTGAGCTCCTGATCAGCCTTGATGTCAATCAAGCCACAAGCATAGTTAAAACGCCCCATGATTGCATACACATGGAACTAGTGTATGCATCTAGCATGATAGGAGTACCAAGTTTGGTAGTCATGGTACTCAACCTGTGTTAAGTGAACGTAGCAATGGGTATATCATGAAATTTTACCCAAATATTAATAGAGCCCAAATTCTCCTTCACAAAACTGGTCTCTGGAGTCCACTTCTTTAATGTTAGGCACAAAGTGGATAAACCACGGTCCATTCCCCAAAACACCATTCAAACCCTCAACCGAGGAGAACTTAAAGAAAAAGAGCCCCCTAGAGTTCATCATAGCGCGAGCCAGCCCATATTTCTTTCATGCATTCGTAACGTAGTTCTCCACAACGGGGAATGCAACTGTCTTACCAACAAAATACCCGAACAAACTATTTTCAAACCCAGAACTAGTTGCCAAAACTGAGGATAATGGAATTTGTACTTCAGCCTTTTCATTCAAAGGTGTTCCTGTGTCAAGTGTTCGAACATTCACCTTTCGAGTAGCAATATTAGCCCCCACTTTACTTGCAAACGAACTTGAGGCATCAAGAACCGTCTCTTGCACCTCTTTAACAAGCTTTGGATCCTCGAATAACACAACCCTGGGTAACTCAGCATTCGATGGTCTTGTTTCAACAACCGAATCCTTTATGTCCACTAGCGAAATACGATCATATGTTCCTCTTAAGGTGCTCGAACTAGGGCTGTTTACACCATACGTTTTAGACGAAATAGATCCCATGCATTTACTAGGCGCAACCTCATCAAACATCGAATAATTCTTGCTATTAACCTGTACCGGAAGTCCATCAGCCCTTATTGTTAATCCGTCAATAGTTGCGACAGATTTTAAGCCAATGTCATGCATTAGTTTATCCAGTTTGGTAGATGATGATTAAAAAATAGGAAAAATGATAAAAAAATACATTGAACTTGACACTTTTTCCCATTGTATGTTGCCAACTATTTTTTTTTCATTGTAACATAAAACTTGACATTTTTTGTCATTGTATGTACTAAGCGTCGCATCGTTAGTCCTTTACACTAACAGTCGTTAGTAAATAACTTAAAATTCCGTTTTCTTCCGATTTTACACGTTTTCATCCGTTTTCTTACGCTTTTGTCTAATTTTACACGTTTTCTTCCGTTTTTTTCCGTTTTCGTCCGTTTTTCACGTTTACGCCCGTTTTTTTACGTTTTCACCCGGTTTTTTACGTTTTCTTCCGTTTTTTTACATTTTCGCCCATTTTTTTATGTTTTCGTCTATTTTTTAACGTTTTCGTCCCTTTTTTTACGTTTACGCCCGTTTTTTTACGTTTTCACCCGGTTTTTTACGTTTTCTTCCATTTTTTTACGTTTTCAACCAGTTTTTTACGTTTTCTTCCGTTTTTTAACCTTTTCATCCGTTTTTTTACGTTTACGCCCGTTTTTTTTACGTTTTCAACCGGTTTTTTTACGTTTTCTTCCGTTTTTTAACCTTTTCGTCCGTTTTTTACGTTTACGCCCGTTTTTTTACGTTTTCACCCAGTTTTTTTACGTTTTCTTCTATTTTTTTACGTCTTCACTCGGTTTTTTACGTTTTCTTCCGTTTTTTAACCTTTTCGTCCGTTTTTTACGTTTACGCTCGTTTTTTTACGTTTACACCCGGTTTTTTTACGTTTTTTTTCTTTTTTTTTTACGTTTTCACCCGGTTATTTTACGTCTTCGCGTGTTTTTTTACGTTTTCTTCCTTTTTACGATTTTACGTTTTCGTCCGTTTTTTACGTTTACGCCCATTTTTTTACGTTTTCGCCTGGTGTTTATGTTTTCTTCCGTTTTTTACGATTTCGCGTGTTTTTTTACGCTCTCGTCCATTTTTTTAACTTTTTCGTCAATTATTTTTCGTTTTCGTCCGTTTTTTTACGTTTACACCCGTTTTTTAACATTTTCACCCGGTTTTTTTTGTTTTCTTCCGTTTTTTTACGTTTTCGTCTGTTTTTTACGTTTACACCGTTTTTTTTATGTTTTCACCTTTTTTTTACGTTTTCGCGTGTTTTTTTTTACGTTTTCGTCCATTTTTTTCGTTTTCGTCCGTTTTTTTTACGTTTATGCCCGTTTTTTACGTTTACTCGAAATCGTAAAAAAACTGAAGAAAACGTAAAAGCCGGGCGAAAACGTAAAAAAATGGGCGTAAACGTAAAAAAACGGAGGAAAACGTAAAAAAAATGGACGAAAACGTAAAAAAACACACGAAAACGTAAAAAAAAGGACAATAACGTAAACAAATATGCAAAAGTGTAAAAAAAACGTAAAAACCGGGTGAAAACGTAAAAAAACGGATGTAAACATAAAAAAACGAATGAAAACGAAAAAAATGGACGAAAACGTAAAAAAATGGACGAAAACGTAGAAAAACACGCGAAATCGTGAAAAAAGTAAGAAAACGTAAAAACCGGGCGAAAACGAAAAAAAATGGGCGTAAACGTAAAAAAACGGACGAAAACGTAAAAAATGGACGGAAATGTAAAAAAACACGCGAAAACTTAAAAAAAAGGGACAATAACGTAAAAAAATATGCAAAAATGTAAAAAAACGTAAAAGTCGGGTGAAAATGTAAAAAAAAGAGTGTAAACGTAAAAAAACGGACGAAAACGAAAAAATGGACGAAAACGTAAAAAAATTGACGAAAACGTAAAAAAACACGCGAAATCGTAAAAAACCAGAAGAAAACGTAAAAAACCGGGTGAATACGTAAAAAAACGGGCGTAAACGTAAAAAAACGGACGAAAAGGTTAAAAAACGAAAGAAAACGTAAAAAACCGGTGAAAACGTAAAAAAATGGAAGAAAACGTAAAAAACCGGTTGAAAACGTAAAAAAAACGGACGAAAACGTAAAAAAACGGACGAAAACAAAAAAAATGGGCGAAAACGTAAAAAAAACGGAAGAAAACGTAAAAAACCGGGTGAAAACGTAAAAAAACGGGCGTAAACGTAAAAAAACGGACGAAAACGGAAGAAAACGTGTAAAATCGGACAAAAATGTAAGAAAACGGATGAAAACGTGTAAAATCGAAAGAAAACAGAATTTTAAGTTATTTACTAACGACCGTTAGTGTGAAGGACTAACGATGCGATGCTTAGTACATACAATGACAAAAAATGTCAAGTTTTGTGTTACAATGAAAAAAAAATAGTTGGCAACAAACAATGGGAAAAAGTGTCAAGTTCAATGTATTTTTTTTAATCATTTTCCCTAAATAATAATAATAATAATAATAATAACAACAACAACAACAACAACAACAACAACAATAATAATAATAATAATAAATAAATAATAAAAAATTGTTTATCCAGTATGGTAGATGAAAAAGATACATTGGTTTATCCAATATGTTAGATGATTACAAAGGATCTCGTCAAAGATGCTCTTGTTATCAGTTAGTAACTTTCAAGTTTGAAGAGTTGTCTCCGCATGTGGGCGTATTTCTTCAACAACTGAACTTTTACTTTTGTTGCATGTTTATGCTTGTTCCTGTTTAAATATCAGTCTCCGTCTCCGTCTCCGCTTGCTGTCTGATGTCTTCATCAACAATTCATTATAGCTTTAATGTTTTTAGCTTTTTAATCCAATCCGAGCTTTCACGATTTCGTTGCTCGAATTGCAAGGGAGTATTAGACTATAGATTATGTTAGTTGGCCCGAACCCGTCTGTGGGCTTCGGTCCATTAAAGTTTAGAGTTTATCATACTTTGTTATCTATAAATACCTCATTGATAAAATTAAAACATAACACCGAGGTGGGTTTTCCATCATCCAACAAGTGGAGTTGTACAAATGTAAACTTCACATTCGAAGTTGTATTCAACTGTACGTCGTTGCAATGCGGGGGTGAATCTAAATTACTAAATTTGAAAGAAACTATATTCAGTGGCGGATCTAGAATTTTTAACCGTGTGTGGCACAATTTTGGATTGTTTTGCTCCACGGCAAGATTTATAGCTCGTTGGTCATTAGTAGAGTTAAAGGTATAGTTTGCCAATTATCGGCAAATTGGAAATTCTAAAAGGACAAAATACTAACATAAAATAATAAGTATGATGTCCCAATTTAGATTCGTGTACAAACTTGATATATTAACTTGTGATTCGTGTGAAACTAAACTTTATAATCAAATACACCACTAGCTTTATCAGTTTAATTGTTGCTCCAATGTTCATAATAATACGGAGTAGTAAAAACTACGGTAAGTAACTAGGCTAAATAATTTTCATTTTAATTTCTTGCAACTTTTTCTCTACACCAGCTTTGAATAATACGGGCTTATCAATTTAAATTTGAATATGCTAATGCTATTAGCCTATAAGGTGTAAAGGGTATGCGACGTGCATGTCTATAACATTATACGTAGCAAATCACTAAGCAAATGGAAACCATTATAGAAAATCAGGGTTGTCCCATGAAATTTAGAGGACTTATGCCATAATTTCAAAATAGGCCGTCTCACGACGTTCTGAACCCAGCTCACGTACCGCTTTAATGGGCGAACAAGGGTTTTCCGGTTCTAAAGAGTTATTATTGACGAGCTACAGCAATTGCTTCCGAAGGAACTGGAGTTCTATAAAGTTTATATTTGTTTTGAAAATACCTCACAACTTTTAGGCATATTTTAAACTGGGAATATAAGTAATAAAAAACAAACTGAATTTGAAGGGGTCCACACACCAATAATTTCTGGTTGTCTTCTCGATTAAAACATGTACTCCCCCTGTCTCAAAATAATTGTCTCTCGACAAAACACACACAGTTTAAAAAAAAGTGCATTTATTACAGCTTTCTCTTTCTTACTTTTTAGCAGAATGACAGTTGTACCCTTAACTAATTAATTATGACATTCTTTAAAGTGTGTAATAATAATTTCAAGAAAAGACAATGTAGTAAACTTGATCAAACTTCCCTATCTATATTTAGTAGTGGACAATTAAATTGGGACATCCCAAAAAAGAAACGTGGACTATTAATTTGGGACGGAGGGCGTATTACATTTCCTCCATTAAAGCGTGGTTTAAGTTTTCTTTTTTTCTTTTCCTTTTTCCTTAATTATATAAACAAAATCTTCTTCTATTGTCATATAAATCATCTGTTAACAAAACTAAATCTTCCAAAATTATTTTATAAAGTTTTAGAAATTTATGGCCCAAAAAAAAGAGGCCCTGGATTTTCTATCCCGCACTTGCTCAAATCAAGCCTGTAGAAAAATTATACTTCATCCAACGAGATCATGTGTGGCACGTGCCACAGGTTGCCAATGTCTACCTCCGCCCCTGCTTCCTTATGTAGATAAAATAGATGGTATATATAAACATATGGCACTAATGCAGCAATGATTGATGGTAAACATCTTACTTATCGACAAATGACCAAGCCACTTAATTGGAATTAAAGACCTAAAGATCTTGTCTTAGCTACATCGTAACATCACTTCAAAATAGAACATAATCAAGTGCAATTGCAAGTTCTATTGCAAACGCAATCGTATTTGTTTCTCTGTTTCTAAACACTAATACAAATTTGGTATGAGGTTTATTTTTATTTTATTTTATTTTATTTTTATACTTTTGTGAAATTTGCTTCCTTAGATGACTATCATATCTAATTTCTTTTCTTCCTAGCACTCTTGTGCCAACGAATCAACTAAAATCTTCATAACTTTCTAAAGAAAAATATCACAGGAGACTTCAAATAAAACCACACAACTTCATATATTAGGCTCCAAAATCCAAGCCTCTAAGGCACCAAAAACATTATGTTTCATCAACAAAATATACCTACTAATGACGTATAGTCCATATTCGGGTCACGAACCCGATTAATGAACATTACTATTGCCCAAGCCCACCACGAGTCGGCTATCATAACAATGATTAGACTACCATACTAACGGTTCGGGCTCACGAAAGCCCAAACACAAAGTTATTTATGGTCTTGATATGGATATCTCTTATTTAAGGGATATATATCAAACACAACCGGATATATACCGAAGAGTAAGGAGCACTTATCCAATAAGGATTTCATGCCTATTTAAAGAATATCATAACTCTCGTTAAAGGTACGACTTACAACCCTAACTCTTCAATACAACCCTAAAACCGATTACTTACTCTCACGCCGGAGGATAATCGTGGGAGACAATCCCACGATAAGCCTAACGGTGTTTATTTGCTTTCTTAGTGCGCAGGTCTCAAGCATTAAGATCTGATTGGTACGAGAACAGGAACCCAAATAAGGAATGCCCAACTTTTGTATCAACAAGTGGCGCCATCCGTGGGACCCTACACTAAGAACTAGAATGACGAAACACAAAAACTCAAGCCAGCGGACTCCGCAGTTGGGAAAAACACGTGGTGACCCCAAGAGGAGGAACCATCAAGATTCAATCTCTAGGCAGGCCTCTGGAACAACCAACGCGCTTGGTCACCAAGAATCAGGCCCAACTCTAATTCTCCCAATGGTAGAATTGCCCACAAGGACTACCCAGACGAAAAGTGTACCCGTTTTAGGGGGTCATTTAAGCCCTAATTCGAGAAGAATTCTGGAAAACATGATAATTTGGACGTTTTTGGAGCATAAAAGTGAAGAAAACGACAAAGTCTCAAAAGAAGCTGGAAAACCTTCCTGACGGCGTCAGAGTCACAAGGTGACGCCGTCAGCCAACATTGACAAAGGAGTAAAATCAGATTACACTAGACGCCCTATGAAGAAAACAAGATGTTTACACCTGACGGCGTCAGGTGTTAGAGAAAGTAGGCCGTCAGGTGTAATGCTAAAGAATGACGGCCCAGAGCACATTTACAAGTGACGACGTCAGAAGTAGATCTAGGCCATCCGAGAACCCTAATGACGGCGAGCTGACGGCGTCAGAACCCATAACCTGACGCCGTCAGAGTGTAAAATCTATATATACTTTTCTATTTTTCATTCATTAGTGTGGAACTTTTGGTACAAGTTTGGGAAAAACCCTAAAGACAAATTTGGCTGTATTTTCAAGGGTTTTTCACCCTTGAATCCTTCATGTTCAATTAAAGAAAAGTCCTCACTTAAATTAATCAATATGTCTATGTGTTGGTTAATTACATCTTATGCTTGTCTTTCAATTAACATGCTAGGCTAGATTTTTCTTGTGTTTGCTTAGATCTAATGAAACATAACTATTAATTATTGGTTGATTGGTGTGTTATTACTTTTCTTGGATGAATGTTTCATCAATGTTAGGCTTAAGAAAACTGGCTAAACTCCTATATGGTAACATGCTTGAACGTCTTAAGAAACATGTAACTAATGCGTACTAGGTTATTCAGGTAGTATTTAACGCATGAGCCACTGTTTACAATCCCTATGATGGGTGCTTTACGCATCGTTGTAGGAGGAGATAAGAGCTCATAGAATTGGGGAGATATGTACGCCACCCCATGAATTGTTAAGGAATACACCCATCATCCACGCAAGTAATACATACACCAATTAACCGGTAAAAGATAGTTAGGGAGTAAGGAAGTCTAAGTAAACACATTTGTCTCCATATAAGTTTTCACAACCACAATAGTTTAGTCATTTTATTTTTAATCGCAATTGTAGTTTTTGGGTTAGTTGACTAGCAACTAATTCCGCCCACTCCTCCAAAACCCGAGATTTTACTTGCTTTCCATAAAATATAAAAATACAAAAATAATCTTCCTTCACCCTTAGACCTTTTAGAGTAGTTTTTCTATCCTAACGAACACTATTCCCTGTGAGAGAACGATCAATCCCCCGTACTTACCACTACACTATACTACACCGACCAGGTACACTGCCTGGTGGGATTGCAAGCTTCTCAAGATCCCTTGAGAGGTAAAACCTGTTGCGTGGTCGCAATCCCACGTCATCAAGTTTTTGGCGCCGCTGCCGGGGAATAGTTATTGTTTAGGTAGATTTTTTATTTTATTAGGTCTACTCACTAGATTCCTTTCTAGTGAGATTTTTATTTTATTTTTCTAGGATTTCTTTAGTCTATCTATTTTCTTCGTGTTTTTGTTCGTAACCATTACCATCCGCCAACATGGAAGGTGGTAACCTCCTTGATCCCAATAACCCACCTCAACCAAACCACCCACCACAACCAAACCAACCTCCTAGAGTCCGTACCTTAGGAGAGTATTCCTGACCTAGCCACCATGGCTATCGCAACACCATTGAGCTCACTCAAGGAGCCAATGTCACTCCCTTCCGATCCGACACCATCCGGTTGGTGCAAAGCGGATGCGCATTCCATGGACTTCGTTCCGAAGATCCAAATCAACATCTCAAGGATTTCCTCAAAATCTTAGATTCTATAGACCTTGATGTTGCCACTCGAGAGACGACCCGATAGCGTCTCTTCCAATTCTCTCTACGGGACCAAGCTAGTCAATGGCTTGAGTGACTTCCTGTAGGATCCATCACCTCTTGCGATGATCTCACAACTCGTTTCCTTGCGCAATTTTTCCCACCGGGGAGAACTACCAAGCTAAGGAATAATATCTTGGCGTTCCAACAACGCCAAGGCGAAACCGTCTACGAGGCATGGACTCGATTCAAGGACTTACTCCAAAAAGTCCCTCACCATGGCATAGACCTTTGGCTCCAAGTCCAAATCTTCTATGCCCATATCAATATCCCCACGAGGCAAACCATTGACCAAGCGGCCGGTGGCAAGCTACGTGATCTAAGTGCGGAACAATCATGGGATCTCCTAGAAGATCTTGCTCTATATGACAACGAAAGTTGGAATGATCCCCGTGATTTGAATAAGACGTCAAGGCAATATCTTTGCCTTTGAATAATTCAAGCACTTCCGACCGTAAGATCATAGAACTTGAAGACCAAGTGAAGTTTCTCATGAAATCCTACGAGGCTCCCAACCCATCAAGCCAAGTGAACAAAATCACTTCTTCGTGCGAATTTTTCGTCCCCTAGTTCTTGCCCACAATAGTATTCGGTCAACGCCATGAGCACGTGTTTCAAACAAACCCAAATCCCTCAAAAAGACCACGAGAGTATGGCATCCTACACCAAATCGGTCGATAACATAGTTGAGACACCCCCCACACAAGACCTCGACGAAGAATTCAAGGAACTCCACCTTGAACGTCCGGTTATTGATGTGTTAGAACGAGCCCCCTACTATAACGCCCTATTAAAAAAATATGAGAAGAAGCTCAAATTAGGTGAGAAAAGGACCGCCTTCTTTCGAAACAAACTACCTAAGAAGTTAGATGATCCGGGTCTTTTTGTCCTACCATGTAGGATTGGTAATTCGGAAGCTTATGACACACTAGCCGATCTTGGATCTAGCCTCAACTTACTTCCACTACCTCTCTACACCACCCTCAAACTAGGAAAGCTAGAAGATACCGAGGTACTAATAGGGTTAGCGGATGGAAGTGTAGCATACCCGGTAGGAGTAGTAAAGGACTGGATAGTTCACATAGGAAAATTAACAATGCTAGCCGATTTCCACGTCCTCGATATGGTTAGCGACCCCACATGCCCCTTGTTGATAGGAAGAGGATTTCTAGCCACCGCTAGTGCTATGATTGATTGTAAGAAATCCAAGATAGCGGTAGGAGAAGGATAAACTTGGTCGGTTTATGATGTTAAGAAACATGCCTATGACACCATTGAGGAACCCCCCGATAGGAAGACCTCTAGATACGGACCATAGTTAGAAGGAGACTTTATAGGACCCCAACGCCCATTCTACCTAGAAGAAGAATTTGTAAACCGAACACAAACGGTAGAACAACTTTTAGCTAGGGACACCGAACTAGATCCCTTTGAAGATCCCCTAGTTTTAGAAAGATGACCGACTTCCTATGGGTTTTGCCAATCAACCTAGCCATGAATAAATGGAAAAGCGAAGGCGATAAACATAAATGGAATTGGGAAAAGCCACCTAAGGAAGGAGATGGATCGTGGCACATTAAGATAACTCTATACGATCCGGATGGAGAGAATTTTGAGAGGTCATACTTCACCAAACGCACCAATAGGACACTTCCAACCAAAATCAACCCTAAGGATATCCTGGATGCGGAACTCACCTATGTCAGATAGGGTGACTTTGAGTCTAGCTACAAGACTCGTTAATAAAGAAAAGCGCTTCTTGGGAGGCAACCCATGCTTTGTGTGTTTTGTGTGTTTATTTGATTTTATTTATTTCCGTGTTATATTTCTTGTCATTGATTCATGCTTCAAACTAAATTGTGAAAATGCTTTATTTTGTTTTTAACTTCGTCTTAACTACATATAAAGATATTTTGCAAAAGCTAAGTGTAAGGGAAATCTAAATCGGTTTATAAAGAACGAATGAACATAAATAATAACAATGAAATTAACATACATATTAGTATTTGTTTGAGTCAAATGCTTGTATCGAGTCATAATGAATTTTTGCAGGAATTCCAGGAAGTAAGATCTAGTTTTTCCAGAATTTTTTCCGGAAACTTAACATGAGAATTCTGTCAGATCATTCTGACGGCGTCAGGCATAACACCTGACGGCGTCAGGTTATAATTTTCTGCAATTTTTGAAAGTTTTGTATTTCTCCCGGAAACATAAAAAGTTTTGTCAATTCTTTAACTTATAATCTCCCGGAATTCTGCAAAATATTCATTCCACAAGCATTATATCCTAGTATATAGATTTTACCGCCGATTTTATGCGAGGTTGGCCTTTATCTTTTTCAGGTTAACAGGTTATTTTGGACAAGAAGACGTTTATTATTTTGGAAGGGAAGCTTTGAACGTTCGTCTTTCTTGGAAGAAGATCTAACCATGTTACCTCACTATCCACATCAAACGATTCAGGGGAGTATTTGATTTCATTCTTTCATTTTATTCACTTTTACATTTTCTATTTGAACATTGGGGACAATGTTCAGTTTAAGTGTAAGGGGGGGGGGTAAATGAAGGCACCGCTGAGAATACACTTACGCTTGATGTTTTTCTTTGTTTGATAGTAAATTTGTAATAAAACCAAGAGAAATATTTGTTAGGGCAATTTTAGCGCCAATTTAAAATTTTTTATAACATTTAGAAGTGAAACCTTGGTCTTAATGATTGTCTCATGGATAGGAAATTGTATGACTAGCACAAAACCGTACCACTAAAAAATTTTCCACCCCAAATATGTGAGGTTCGCCCCTAGAATTGGTAGGAAAAGCATCCATCTTTGGTGCTATGATGTGAGTACCGGTAGCATTTAGATTCTAGAACTTGCGTTAGGATCATCTCAAATCCACAAGTGAGACTACATTCGTGTAGTTAAGATTTACAACATGATAAGAGGCATTAGGATTAACCCATTGTTTTACACCCGTATATTTTTGTTATAATTACATTGACTTCATTGGTCAAGTAATTCTCCCACACCTTTTGCGTTGTATCCATTTTATGTACACGATACCCCTAGTACACCTCTCCGAGCCTATCCTTTCATTTCGATTTTTGAGCATCTTACTCAAAGTGAGAATTTGTTACACCCCACTAAATGTACACTCAAATCGCCTTAGCCTACCTTGTATGCACCCACCTTTGGTGCATTTTTGTGACAACATTTGTTAAACCCTTAGTTAATTATCTAGTCAATTACATGGTTGCTAAGTTAAGTCATATCCTTGTACATATTGTTTTGGGACGATTGGGACTCATGGGTAAAGTATTAGTGTAATGGAGTAATGGGGAAGAACAACATTATTACCCCCATATGTGCTAAATATTTTAAAAGTACTCCAAGTTTTTCAATTATCTTAATTCGAGTCATTAGATTAGTAATTGTAAAGTTATGTAAAGATTCAAGTGTAAGGGGAATGCAACTCCCGTATGATGTATTATTTTGGATGGTAGGGCAAGAGTGTATGAAGAAAAAAAAATCGAAAAATCAATAAAAATACAAAAAAATATGAAAAAGAAAAGAGAAAAACATACGGACTACCATCCCGTTTCCTTTTATGTTTCTTTTAGTTTTTGTTATTTCATTTTTAGTTTAAGATTGAGTCGAGTCTTGACTTAAGCAACGATGTAGAGTGTATGTATTTGATCATGATAATTAACTTGCCACCATTAAAATACCCTTTATTCCAACCAAACCGTGTTCATCATATCCCTACACCTTACGTTACAACCCTTTGGAAAGCCCTCTTTGATAGTTTATCTTAGGTGCTTACGCCTAGTGGAGGAGTAATTGATCCTCTCCCAAGCCTATGGTAATCTATTTGCTATGACAGGTAGTGAGCGTTATTTTTAGTTTTCATTTATGAGATATACTTCTATGACATTTGAGAGATGAGAGAATCCAAACACTATTTGTGAGGTACTAGTGTATGATTTCCGTGCTTGTTATGATTAGGGTCAAATAACTATTTTTTGTAATTACTTTTATATTTGTGTTAAATGACCCCTAACTCATATTTTGATTGGAATAAAAGCTCATTTGCTTGAGGACAAGCAAATCTCAAGTGTAAGGGTATTTGATGAGACGAAAAGTGTTACGCTTTTAATGGGTCATTTAAGCCCTAATTCATATAAATGTGATCAGATATTGCCCTAAATCGTTCCTTTTGTCATTTTACGTACTTTTGAGAGGAATTCTGGAAAACATGCATATTTGGACGTTTTTGGAGCATAAAACTGAAGAAAACGACAAAGTCTCAAAAGAAGCAGAAATTACAACCTGACGGCATCAGAGTCACAAGGTGACGCCGTCAGCAAGCCTTGACAAAAGAGTGGAAACAAATTATCAAATGACGGGCCAGAAAGATTTTGGAAATTAACACCTGACGCCGTCAGGTGTTAGAAGATGTAGGCCGTCAGGTTATGATTTAAAGAGT
>LBNU01038487.1:13114-29188 GCA_014162995.1 Artemisia annua | reverse complement strand
AAGGTCTTTTGAGTTTTTGTTGTTTTCCGCACTTTTTCACTCCGAAAACGCCCGAAAATGCTTCTTTTGTGATTTTCCCTTCAAAAGTACCTAAAATGAGAAAAGAAACGACTTTGGGTGAAATCCAAACCAAAAACATACGAATTAGGATTCAAACCGACCCCTAAAAACGTAACATTCTTCGTCTCATCAGCGGTCCCCTTGTCACCTATTTTGAGCTTCTTCTCATATTTTTCTAAAAGGGCATTATAGTAGGGGGCTCGCTCTAAGACATCAATAACCGAACGTTCAAGGTGGAGCTCCTTGAATTCTTCGTCAAGGTCTTGAGTGGGAGGTGTTTCAACTATGTTGTTGACCGATTTAGTGTTGGACATCTTATTTTCATTGAGGGATTTGAGTTTGTTTGAAACAAGTGCTCATGGTGTTGACCAAATAATATTGTGGACAAGAATTGGGGGACGAAACTGAAGAAATGGAGTAAACGTTTAGTTTCGGGTTCTTGACCGTATTTCTTGGGAGGGCTTCCATTTCTCGGTCATTGAAAATTTTCACCAAAGTGTCACTTTTATTGGTCATCTCTACTTGTTGTTGATTAAATTTGGATGGAATTTAGCTATCCGAGCTTCTTGAGATGCCATAAAATTGGACATCAATCCTTCAAAGTTATTGGTACTACCATAGTTGTTGGAAGGATTGTTGTTGAGGTACGGTTCGAGAAAGGACCGTTGGGTTGAAAACGATTAGGTGGGTTGGAAGAATTGATTTGTGGCACGTTTTGGTTTGACTTCCACCTAAGGTTTGGGTGATTTTTCCATGAGGGGTTGTATGAATCACCGTAAGGGTTTGGCTCGGGTTTGAAAGTGTACCACTTGTCTCCCGCTCCGTCGGTACGCGAGGATGCGTAGTCCGCAAAAGCTTGTTCGGGGAGTTCCATGCAATCACGAGTGTCGTGGGGACCACTACATAATTCGCACGAAGAAGTGATTTTATTCACTTGGCTTGAAGGTTTAGGAGCTTCGTAGGATTTCATGAGAAACTTGACTTGGTCTTCAAGTTCTACGATCCTACGTTCGGAAGTGCTTGAATTATTCAAAGGCAAAGATATTGCCTTGACCGTTTTATTCAAATCACGGGGATCATTCCAACTTTTGTTGTCATAAAGAGCAAGATCTTCTAGGAGATCCCATGATTGTTCCGCACTTAGATCACGTAGCTTGCCACCGGCCGCTTGGTCAATGGTTTGCCTCGTGGGGATATTGATATGATCATAGAAGATTTGGACTTGGAGCCAAAGGTCTATACCATGATGAGGGACTTTTTGGAGTAAGTCCTTGAATCGAGTCCATGCCTCGTAGAGGGTTTCGCCTTGACGTTGTTGGAACATCAAGATATCATACCTTAGCTTGGTAGTTCTTCCCGGTGGGAAAAATTGAGCAAGGAAACGAGTGGTGAGATCATCCCAAGAGGTGATGGATCCTGTGGGAAGTCGCTCAAGCCATTGACGGGTGTATTCCTTAACAATTCATGGGGTGGCGTACATATCTCCCAAATTCTATGAGCTCTTATCTCCTCCTACAACGATGCGTAAAGCACCCAAACATAGGGATTGTAAACGGTGGCTCATGCGTTAAATACTACCTTAATAACCTAGTACGCATTAGTTACATGTTTCTCAAGACGTTTGATGTGCGTGGGATTGCGACCACGCAAACAGGTTTTACCTCTCGAGGGATCTCGAGAAGCTTGCAATCCCACCAGGCAGTGTACCTGATCGGTGTAGTATAGTGTAGTGGCAACTACGGGAGATTCGTCGTTCTCTCACAGGGAATAGTGTTCGTTAGGATAGAAAAGCTACTCTAATAGGTCTAAGGGTGAAGGAATATTATTTTTGTATTTTTATATTTTTTAGAAAGCAAGTAAAATCTCGGTTTTTGGAAGAGTGCGCGGAATTAGTTGCTAGTCAACTAACCCAAAAGCTACAATTGCAATAAAAATAAAATAACTAAGACTATTGTGGTTGTGAAAACTTATATGGAGACAAATGTGTTTACTTAGATTTCCTTACTCCCTAACTATCTTTTACCGGTTAATTGGTATGTATATTAATTGCGTGGATGAAGGGTGTATTCCTAATAACTCATGGAGTGGCATACATATCTCTCCAATTCTATGAGCTCTTATCTCCTCCTACAACTATGCACTACATAATCATAGGGATTGTGAACAGTGGCTCATGCGTTAAATACTACCTTAATAGCCTAGTATACCTTGGCTACATGTTTCCCAAGACGTTCAAGCGTATTATCATTTAGGAGCATCGCCAGTTTTCTTGAGCCTAACATCGATGGAACAATCATCCAAAACAAATAACCATACACCAATCAACCAATAATTAATAGTTTGGTTTCATTATATCTAAGCAAACACAAGAAGAATTTAGCCTAGCATGTCAATTGAAAGACAAGCATAAGATATAATTAACCAACACATAGACATATTGATTAAATTAAGTGCGGACTTATCTTTAATTGAACATGAAGGTTCCAAGCGTGGAAAAACCCTTAAAATTACAGCAAAATCGTCTTTAGGGTTTTGCCCTAAGTTGTACCAAAAGTTCCACACAAAGTTCCACCCTAATGAAGGAAAAATAGAAAAGTATACATAGAAAATACATTATGACGGCGTCAGGTTATAGGGTTTGACGCCATCAGCTCGCCGCCACTAGGGTTCTCGGATGGCCTAGATCTACTTCTGACGCCGTCACCCTTTAAATCCTTCTGGGCCGTCACTCTTTAGCATTACACCTGACGGCCTACTCCATTTAACACCTGACGGCCGTCAGGTGTAAATGCCTTGTTTTCTCCATAGGGCGTCTAGTGTAACCTGACTTTACTCCTTTGTCAACGTTTGCTGACGGCGTCACCTTGTGACTCTGACGCCATCAGGTAGAAATTCCAGCTCTTTTGAGACTTTGTCATTTTCTTCACTTTTATGCTCCAAAAACGTTCAAATATGCATGTTTTCCAGAATTCTTCTCAAAAGTACCTAAAATGACAAAAGGAACGATTTAGGGCATTATTTGATCACATTTATTCGAATTCGGGCTTAAATGACCCCTTAAAACAGGTACACTTTTCGTCTCATCAACGTTCAAGCAGGTTACCGTATAGGAGTTTAGCCAGTTTTCTTAAGCCTAACATCGATGGAACATTCATCCAAGACAAGTAATAACAACCAATCAACCAACAATTAATAGTTAGGTTTCATTAGATCTAAGCAAACACAAGAGAAATCTAGCCTAACATGTTAATTGAAAGACAAGCATAAGATGTAATTAACCAACACATAGACATATTGATTAATTTAAGTGAGGACTTATCTTTAATAGAACATGAAGGATTCAAGGGTGAAAAACCCTTGAAAATACAGCCAAATTCGTCTTTAGGGTTTTGCCCAAAGTTGCACCAAAAGTTCCATATACAATGAATGAAAAATAGAAAAGTATATATAGATTTTACATTCTGATGGCGTCAGTTTATGGGTTCTGACACCATCATCTTGCCGCCATTAGGGTTCTCGGATGGCCTAGATCTACTTCTGAAGCCGTCACCCTTTAATTTGCTCTGGGCCGTCACTCTTTAAGTTAACACCTGACGGCCTACACCTTTTAACACCTGACGCCGTCAGGTGTAAACATCTTGTTTTCTTCATAGGGCGTCTAGTGTAATCTGATTCCCCTCCTTTGTCAACATTGGCTGACGGCGTCACCTTGTGACTCTGACGCCGTCAGGAAGGTTTTCCAGCTTCTTTTGAGATTTTGTTGTTTTCTTCACTTTTATGCTCCAAAAACGTCCAAATTGGCATGTTTTCCAGATTTCTTCTCAAAAGTACATGAAATGATAAAAAGGAACGATTTAGGGCAATATTTGATCACATTTACTCGAATTAGGGCTTAAATGACCCCTTAAAACGGGTACACTTTTCGTCTTATCCGCTGGAAACAGTACCTGACGGCGTCACATTCTACCATGTGACGGCGTCACACTTTGACAACAAGAAGGATGAGTTTTACACTAGACGCCCCAGAAAGGTTTTAAAGATTTAACACGTGACGGTGTCACGTGTTAGTAGTTGTAGGTTTTCACGTTATGTGTTAAAGGGAGACGGCTTAGAATGATTTACAAGGGGACGGTGTCAAAAGTGGATCTGAGCAATCCGAATAGTGTTTTGGCGGCGAGGTGACGGCGTCAGACCCTATAAGGTGACGCTGTCAAGATGTAAAATCTATATAAAGTTTTCTAATTTTCATTCATTGGTGTGCAACTTTTGGGAACAAACCCTAGCTCATTTTTCCTACTGTATTTTGAGGGTTTTCCACCCTTGAAACTTAGATGCTTAATTGAAGATAAGTCTCTTCCAAATCATTCAATATGCATGTCTATGTATTGTCTGATTATATCTTATCCTTGTCTTTCAATTAGCATGCTAGGCTTGGTCTTTATTGTGTTTGCTTAGATCTAATGAAACCTAGCTATTGATTATATGTTGTTGGTTTGCTTGTGATTATTGTGGGTAGGTGAAGTCGATGTTAGGCTTAAGAAAACTGGCTAACCTCCTATATGGTAACTTGCTTGAACGTCTTGATGCGGGTTTTACTGACTAGGTTTTACTATTTATAAAGTCTCGTTTACCTAAGGTCTACCTTTTACGAACTAACGGACAGTGTATCCGGTCGTGTGTGATATAGTTAAATGGTAAAGCCGAGGTCTTCCCAAGAGCTAAGGTGCGGAAATTATCTAAGTCGTGTCACGTGTAAAAAGGGGTTTTGAGTAGAAAGATTAATTGAACTAATAAAAGTAAATAACAAGACAATAAGTAAATTGAAGGAAATCTGTAACATCCCGCCAACTCAGACCACAATATTGTCCACTTTGCCCGCAGGCTCACGGATTTGCATTTATGTCCCTCATGTGAGACTTCCCGGCAGGTCACCCATACCAGTGCTACTCTCACATGAGCACGCTTTACTGCCAGTTCCTAAGAACCTCACTCGCAGTAGACCCCAAAATGCGTTGTGTCTAGTAAAGCCAAGATATTACTTATATACCCAGCATCACTCCAAGCCTCAGCCGATGTGGGATTTGCCTAGGGTGTTACAATCACCCCCCCTTAGGGACTCATCGTCCTCGATGAGGTTTGCCCCAACCATCCGAACGGCTTTGGAGTGGCTCTGATACCACTTGTAACATCCCGCCTACTCAGACCACAATATTGTCCGCTTTGCTCGCAGGCTCACGGATTTGCTTTTGTGGCCCTCATGTGAGACTTCCCGGCAGGTCACCCATACCAGTGCTACTCTCACATGAGCACGCTTTACTGCCAGTTCCTAAGAACCCCACTCGCAGTAGACCACAAAACGCGTTGTGTCTAGTAAGGCCAAGATATTACTTATATACCCAGCATCACTCCAAGCCTCAGCCGATGTGGGATTTTCCTAGGGTGTTACAATCACCCCCCCCCCTTAGGGACTCATCGTCCTCGATGAGGTTTGCCCCAACCATCCGAACGGCTTTGGAGTGGCTCTGATACCACTTGTAACATCCCGCCTACTCAGACCACAATATTGTCCGCTTTGCTCGCAGGCTCATGGATTTGCTTTTGTGGCCCTCATGTGAGACTTCCCGGCAGGTCACCCATACCAGTGCTACTCTCACATGAGCACGCTTTACTGCCAGTTCCTAAGAACCCCACTCGCAGTAGACCACAAAACGCGTTGTGTCTAGTAAGGCCAAGATATTACTTATATACCCAGCATCACTCCAAGCCTCAGCCGATGTGGGATTTGCCTAGGTGTTACAAAATTAGTAGAGAGGAGTAGTGTTAACCTAATTACTACTTTTGTTATGATCATGACTAGTTTTCCTATAGGTGCATCCTATCATATCGTTTGGGGATTCAATACATTTCGGGTCAGATGGTCAAATTCGCCTAGATCTATCTTATACCTTGTCCTATCCAAAGTTATTGTAAAACCGTGGGTTCATCGGTACGAAGACATAAGAGTCATTAAGTGCCTCTACTAACATGGACAAGACTAACGAATGTGGCATGGTCATATCTTACACCCCTCTAACTCCGTTAAGTGTAAAGCATTGGTAGGTGGTCCTAGGGTTAATTCGCACATGCATGGTAAGGGAGACGATTACGGTTGGCACTTAACCCTTACCAAGTCACATCCTTAGCGGCTTGATTCCTAGGGTTAATTCCACAAGCCTCTATGGAACAACCAACGCTAAACACTACGGGAACTAGAGTGTCCCAAGCCTCGCCATGAAAGTAAACAAACAATAGATAATAGATGCATAGAAAACTAAGTCAATAACATAACAATTTCATAACTAGGCTAACACCAAAAGGTGTTTAGCCACTCATGTTCATAATTGTAGTAAAACAAAGTTGAGTTATTACAAATCTAAGCATGAATCGAATACAAAGTAAAGGAATGAAAACGCTTATGATCGGTGTGTGATTCCTCCTTTGGAAATGACTTGGATGTGGCTAAGAACTTCGTTCTTCCTCTTTCCTGAGTTTTTCCCAAAGTTGTTGTGGTAAAAAGAAGGGAAGTGATGTGTAAAACTCGGAATTAGGGTTGGTATTTATAGGCCCCGACTATGTTACGGCGTATCGTATTTGGGTTGTTACGCCGTAACCTTTGCAAAGTTTGTTACGCCGTAACTTGATCAAGTGTTACGGGCATAAAGTTTTGATGATAAGCATCCTACGGCGTAGCAGATAAGATGGCTATACCGTAGCTTCTTCCTTGCCCTTGTTAGTTCTTTACTGCCTCAAATGAGCTCCTACGTCGTAGCTTGGATAGTCGCCTACTCTGTAGTCTTCTTTAGTGGACTTCTACGCCGTAACCAGTTGTAGTGTTACGCCGTAGTCTTCATAAATTCTTCATTACGACATAGGTAGGAGAGCTTCTACGGCGTACTCTTCTTAAAGCCTTGCTACGGCGTAGGTTGATGAACCTCTACGCCGTAGTTAGTGCAGAATCCATAATTTCCACGTATTTGCTCCAAAGTCCTTCCATTTCCGCTTAAGTTCATTCTTTTACTCATCTTTACCCTGAAACCAAAATAGGAAGAAATAAGAGTATATATTCTTCATATAAGTAGAAAAGACGAGCATTTTAAGGGGGAAATTAACACTTAGATTGGGGGTAAATGTGATGTTATCAAATATCCCCCCACTTGAACTCTACTTGCCCTCAAGTAGACCTTATTAGAATGATTCTCAAAAAGATATCCCCCAAGAAACTGGAGAATATGAATTTAAAAACTTCCTATGCTAGAATTTATCAAAGCCGAACACCTCACAAAATTGGAACAAACAGTCACATCTCTTTCCTAATCTAAGTGTTAATTTTGGGGTGATCACTCAACGCACAGTCATAGAATGTATTCTATCATAGACTTGGCAGTTACACAAATCTCTACCACTAGAGCTAAGGTCAAAACAATTCTTAAAGGCAATATTGGGTGAACACATGTAAGGCTGTTTGGGTGTAGCGTTGTTACTAACACACTACGGCAAGGGCGACAAAGGCAATGGTACATGACCGGAACGCCGGGCAAGACACCAATGACTGTTCAAATCCCTCACCTAAGCATGATTCACAACTAAAGGGTAGGATAAGACATGGGATGCACAATAATGGTGTAAAATAAAATAGAAAACAAATAGTCTTAGCCTATAACCAAGTTGCTACCACTTGCCGTTCATCCAAAGTCCAAGTTTCAAAATGCGAGAATTAGATCATGTAACAAGTGTGTGCCATTAGAGGACGTCATGATGGGCACCACACTTGGTCTTCATGTTGGTGATTAAGAACCAACAACTTCATTCTTCAAATATGACCGAAGTGGCCTCTTCGATGCTTAATCTTTTAAAGCTCTTATTATGGTGCTATACAAGGGTGCACTAAAGTTAATGTATCTACATACGGAAATTCACATTTTTTTAACATAACATATTCCCCCACTTGGGATGAACAATACATGTACAATAGTGGGTTTTCTCATGATCTTCAATGATGAGTCTTCAACGTAGGTGTGATTCTTGAACCTCTTGACTTGGACCTCAAATTAGAACAAGTGTTAACTTCCCAATCATAAACAAAGACTACACGGTAGGCTAAGGTGTATAAGTGTATTGAAACAATAATATGGGTAAGAAACGAAAGGATAGGCTCAAAAGGGTGTATCTAGGGGTATCTTGCACTAAAGGTGAGTGCAACAAAGGGTTTTAACACGGGGGTCGAGTAGTCGATGTGACTAATCGATAAACACACACGTAAAGGTTATTTGGGTGATAATCCTATAATATTACCTTCTTAAAAGGTTTCTTCCAAATGTATTAAGAAATCTCAATACACTACTCGTACACGGTTTCAAAATGATGTAAAAGCCAAGTTCTAAAGTTTACAAACTACCAGCACACTCATATTTTTGGTGGATTTGGGGTAAAACAGGGGGAAACTGAAATAGGCTAAACCTCACCATGGTATTAAGGGTTAATGTGCTCAGCTAAGGTCCATTCTCGTTAGGTTCGGAAAAACATGTCAAAAGTTTTAAAAGTGGCACAATTTTTCAAAATATACTAGAAAATTAAGGGCAAAATAAAGTTCAAGTAAATGATTCTACTCCCGTCCCCCCACTTGAGTTGTACAAAGTCCCTTTCTATGTAAAATGAAAAATAAGGAGGAAAAGTAGAATTAGAACGAGAACTTCCCTGAAGTTCTCTCTTGAAAATGATAGAAGGATCATGTTTGAGAAACGTGCCTTCATTACGCATTATGAGCAAACTTCAATTCCCTGGAATCACACAACTACCAAAAGCATAAAACCTAAAAAGAAAATAACTCACTTTCATAGGAATCACGGTTTCATTTAGCATATGCAACAAGCCTTTTAAACCACTTGGTGTCCCAAGTGGACGAGTGAAGTCTCGTAAGGGTTTACAGGGAACACACCCACAAAGTTTATTTAAAAACTAATACAAGTTTAAAGAATGCTTTGTAAAATAAAAAGCATTTTCAAGGTTCAGAAGGTAGCTATGGCGTAGCTTAAATGGGGTGCTACGCCGTAGATGCTGAATAAATCTAGTATGAAACCTCGAGGGTGCTACGGCTTAGTCAATGGAAGAGCTACGCCGTAGCAAAGCCCTGGAGAATATTTCTTGGTGTAAAAGTCCAAAAATTCGTTCCCCATCGCAATGCTTCCTTTAGTACCTGCAAAATATTAGTACAAAGTATACCAAACCAACAAAATAGAGAAAATAAAAGGAAAAGGATAATTCAGGTTGTCTCCCAAAAGAGCACTTTTGTTTATTATCGAGTCTTTAAGTTAGACTCACTGTTGCGGCCTTTAAGTAGGTTCATGAAGGACTTGCCCACGCTCGTCCATCTCCTTCATGAGGTTATGCCTTATCCATGCAACATTTGTAGCCGTTCGACAATATTCTTTGGTCTCGATTCTTCGTACCTTCGAAAATCTTTCATCGGGCCCTAAATGATATCGAGTTACTTCATAAGTTTCTGCGATGATGGGTAGGGGTTTCTTGTATTGCAATACTAACAGCTTACACCGCCGCTGCTCATAGGTCTCATCGTCAGGGTCAGTGAACCCCTCAGTTCCTTGTAACTCTAAGTAATCCATACTCTCATCATTATCGGATGATGTTGCATCTTTGCATGAGCTTTCTTCACTAGTTTCTTTTCTTAGCTGGCTTTGTTCAATTTCCAGGGTGGTTTCTTTGTATTTTTGTTCATAGGCTTTACATTCACATAGACTTGACCGGCCCATACATCCAATCCAAATCTTCTCTTTTGTCACAGCATCAACTTTTCCATACTTAATTTTGATCCAATCATCGAATCCTAAATTGTTGACCCATTCCAAATCAGTCCTTTGGTTGACATTAGTTGAAGACTATAGGTAGTCATCGTTATTCACTCTCATAATGCTACTTCCTCCATTACATTCATCTTCGTAGGGATCACAAGATGCCCATATTTTACTTCCATTGATATCTCAGGTATTAACCTGCTCGCACCAATGTGTCTTTGTGCTTGTACAAGTTTATGATCAGGTAGGACTTTGATTGCTCCCTTCCTCATGTGGGATATCCTTGGTGCCCTTGTTATTATTGATAAGATTATTCCATATTTTTTGTTTCTCATCTCGTCTGACTTTACCATGGACGATTCGAATCCAATCATTAAAGATCATGTTGTTATCCCATTCAAACAATCTTCTCATAGCGTCATTTGTAGAACTCCATAAATGTACATCGTTTCCTACTCTATTTGCATCATGCCCACCATCACAAAGATCGGCGTTCGGGTTACATGATGCCCAACAACCATACCATTCCTCTTTGTTAATAGGTATTGCCTTGCACCAATGGTATTTTCGAACTTTTTCTTCGCTATTAATTTCATGCTGGGCTACCGTTCCCAAAATATTTTCATCTTCCTTCCCTATTATAGGAGTCATTCTTCTACTTGATGAGCCATGAGCATAAGAATTAGGGGTAACAGTCTTCATTTCTTGTGACATGTTGGAGGAGTCACTGTCCTTCTCCCCGTAGTCATTTTCCTGCGCAAAATTGCTAAACGAATTATCCTGATCAGGGGTTAATATTTCATGTGCAGTCAATTCGGGTGAAGGTTCCTTCTCTTTAAGGTTGCCATTATTGATAACATAAATAGTTTCTAATTTATGACATCGCCCTCTTTCATCCATATTAAAAACTATTTTCTTATTGTTACATGTCAGAGAGATTAATTTATTAAACACATCAATAATGGCATGGGCAGTGGCAAGTAAAGGTCGACCTAAGATTATTGGTAAATTATTATCTTCTTCCATGTCTAGTATGACGAAATCAACAGGAAAGGTAAATTCATCAATATTAACCAATACATTCTCGGCTATACCTTTGGGGATACTAATTGTTCTATCGGCTATCTCTATGGTCATGCAAACTGGCTTAATTTTACCTAAATTTAAATGTTTGTACATAGAAAATGGCATGATGCTAATACTTGCTCCTAGATCTGCTAAAGCATTACTAATAAACAAGTTATTAATTGAACAAGGGAGAATAAAACTTCCCGGGTCCTTTTCTTTAGGAGGCAACTGATGTTGAATGAGTGCGGAGCATGTGGCATTTAGTTTCACTTCCTCTCCTTCATCAGTATTCAAAGGGAAGAGGTCCATTTCTTCCTCGAAATCCACTTCATTGTCGGATTCCTCACCACCTTTCTCAGCAAAAAACTCAAGCTCTTCATTAGAATACCTGAAAGGAGTGTAAAGAGGTTGGCCATTACTAGAAAATTTAGCTTTACACATTCCAGAATTCTTTGAGCATTCCCTTGCTTGCATGGATACTTGATTGGTCAAAACTCCAATCTTGTCTTCAAGACCTTTTATAATACCCTCATGGTTTTTGAGGTTTGATGTAGTTCCTTCTTGAAATCTTCTAAGCCATGCTTCCCACTCCGTTTACTTCTTAGCCGACTCGTCAAAATATCTTTGGATAGATTGCTCAAGATTGGATTGTGGTTGGTTATATCCCGATGTCCTTTTGCAGTAACTGTTGCTGTTGTAACCTTGGAATGGTCTACTTTCCCCATACTTTACTTCTTTAGTTTTCTCAT
The DNA here is from genome assembly GCA_014162995.1 of Artemisia annua. Taxonomy (NCBI): domain Eukaryota; kingdom Viridiplantae; phylum Streptophyta; class Magnoliopsida; order Asterales; family Asteraceae; genus Artemisia; species Artemisia annua. The sequence continues at coordinate 17,463 of LBNU01038487.1, read as the reverse complement.
TGCCCTCGTTCAAAGGGAAATCTTTAGACAAGTGGGGTCCTTCACAAACTTCGCAACCAATTTGAATAGCATGGACGTTTTCCTTAAGCTTCTTCATGTCATGCCCCAAGCTTTCGAGTTTGTTGGTGATTAAGGTAATTCCATATGAGTTTCCGGCAATGCTCCTACTACTTCCACCTTCGTGTCACTTCTGAGAGTGGTTCGCCATATCTTCAATAGCTTTTAAAGCTTGAGCCGGAGTCATGCTAGGGATCAGTCCCTGAGAGTCTAGCATCTNCTTTAGACAAGTGGCGTCCTTCACAAACTTCGCAACCAATTTGAATAGCATGGACGTTTTCCTTAAGCTTCTTCATGTCATGCCCCAAGCTTTCGAGTTTGTTGGTGATTAAGGTAATTCCATATGAGTTTCCGGCAATGCTCCTACTACTTCCACCTTCGTGTCACTTCTGAGAGTGGTTCGCCATATCTTCAATAGCTTTTAAAGCTTGAGCCGGAGTCATGCTAGGGATCAGTCCCTGAGAGTCTAGCATCTGGCGGGTTGAGATGTTGATCCCCTTGTAAAAAATGTTGACCATTTGTTGTTTGTTGAGTCAAGAGTAGGGCACTTGTACAAAAGATCATTGTACCTATCCCAAGCATGGTACAACGTTTCATCCCCATCTTGCTTGAAGTTGTGAATATCTTCAAGCTGTTTTGCTGTCCTTGAAGGAGGGCAGTATCTTTGGATGAAATGCTTCTTCAAAAGAGCCCAAGTTCTTGGGGTATAAATATCAAAGTACTGCTAGACATCAAAGTACTGCTGCAGTATACAAGTCAAAGTACTGCTCAAGATCAAAGTACTGCTCGTTGAATAAAGTCAAAGTACTGCAAAGGATTAAAAGACTGACGACATGCAAAGATTACATTAGGGAATATTATGTAAATTCTAGAATATTCTAAATTACAGTTAGTTTACTTGTCGTTCAAGTATTGTAAACCGACTAGGGTTTTCCTTGTGCCTATAAAAGGATCCCTAGGTTGGCATTAGAGATATACAAGTGTTAGAGAAAAACTAAAAGTTCGATATTAGAGTTGTTAGGGTTGTTTGTGAGTCTGTATACGAAAAGCAGATTCAAGGAGTTAATAGAATCGTTGAAGTTTGATAATTCTTCTTAGCTTTGTTAAGTAAATTCCGCATACTTAAACAGAGTTATTCAGTGTTTCATTGTTAGTAATTTAGGATTTATCCAAGGTTACTAAGCCCTTAACAAGCTACATAAGTTAGTTTGGTCAGAGTATATCGATCCAACAAGTGGTATCAGAGCTTGTGTGGAAACTCTGATTAAGAAGAAACCCTAAACCAAACCGATTTTCTAAACAAACCCTACAAGATGTCAACACCTGAACCTACACCAATGCCATCCATCACCACTGTCAGAATTCCTATTGTCAAGAAGGGAGAATATGATCTATGGAGCATGAAGATGAGGCAGTACATTGCTATTACTGACTCTGCATTATGGGATATCATTGTCAATGGCAATCAGGTTATTGAAGAACCTGAAGAAGTTCCTGGACAACCTAAACCACCTAAGCAACAACTATCCGCTACTGTCAAAAGGAATCAAGACAAAGCTCTCAACATACTGCTGTCTGCTATACCTGATGGTCACCTATTGAAGTTTCACAATGCTAAGGATGCTAAACAACTATGGGCTGCTATCAAAACAAGGTTTGGAGGTAATGATGCTTCCAAGAAGATGCACAGAAGTTTGTTGAAGCAGCAGTTTGAAACCTTTACTGTTGGAGAAACAGAAGGGCTTATGAGAGATTTCAAAATCTTCTCAGCATGCTAGAGATACATGGTGTAGAAGTATCTACTGAAGATGCAAACTTGAGGTTCCTAAGGAGTTTGCCATCTGTCTGGCATGTTATTGCTACTATGATTAGAGGTCAACCTGATTTGGCTACTATGGACTTTGATGATCTCTACAATAACTTGGAGGTGTATGAGCACGAGATGAATGGTAAATCTGGTTCAACATCACACAATATTGCTTTTGTGTCGTCTGCAAAAACAAGCAGTACTTCCACTAAAAGTACTGCTTATCCTGTTCAAAGTACTGTTGGTGATGTTTACACAACCATGTCTACTACTACTTCATCACCCTCAAACAACATCAATTGTGATGATGTTGTATGCTCATTCTTTTTACCTGTTACTTATGAAGAAGATTTGTTGCAGATTGAAGAAGATGATCTTGAAGAGATTGACCTTAGATGGCAAGTTGCTATGATCACTGCTAGCATCAAGAAGTTCATGAAGAAAACAGGAAGAGGCATTGACATCAAAGCCAAACAGGGTATAGCATTTGATAAATCTAAGATTGAATGCTTTAATTGTCAAAGGACTGGACACTTTGCAAGAGAATATAAGTTTGCTAAATATCAAGCAAACAAGATGATTGAGAAACCCAAGGTTGAAATCAAGGAGGTTCCTGAACCAAAACCAAAAGCATTAGTGGCTCAAGAAAATCTATCAGAGGTTGACTGAAGTGCTGAATTTGATGATGAACCAGTAACTCTCTCTATGCTTGCAATGGAGGAATTTGATTGGAGCACAGCTTTTGATGAGGAACCAGGATATCCTGCTTTGGATTCTACTGAAGATCTTGGAGGCTTTGATTGGAGCATGAAAAGTGAAGATGAACCTGTTCTGCTGGCTATGGTTGCTACTTCACCAACTTCACCCACTGCTACTGAGGTATGCTCTAAGTGTAGAATACTAGATAACATCACAAACACGAATAATCTTGTGGATTTGGTTCGTTCCAAGCAAGAGAGAAAGAAAGAAATTCTAGAGAGAGAAAGTAGAAAGAGAAAGAAGTGAAGCCTTAGAGAGAGAANATCAATTGTGATGATGTTGTATGCTCATTCTTTTTACCTGTTACTTATGAAGAAGATTTGTTGCAGATTGAAGAAGATGATCTTGAAGAGATTGACCTTAGATGGCAAGTTGCTATGATCACTGCTAGCATCAAGAAGTTCATGAAGAAAACAGGAAGAGGCATTGACATCAAAGCCAAACAGGGTATAGCATTTGATAAATCTAAGATTGAATGCTTTAATTGTCAAAGGACTGGACACTTTGCAAGAGAATATAAGTTTGCTAAATATCAAGCAAACAAGATGATTGAGAAACCCAAGGTTGAAATCAAGGAGGTTCCTGAACCAAAACCAAAAGCATTAGTGGCTCAAGAAAATCTATCAGAGGTTGACTGAAGTGCTGAATTTGATGATGAACCAGTAACTCTCTCTATGCTTGCAATGGAGGAATTTGATTGGAGCACAGCTTTTGATGAGGAACCAGGATATCCTGCTTTGGATTCTACTGAAGATCTTGGAGGCTTTGATTGGAGCATGAAAAGTGAAGATGAACCTGTTCTGCTGGCTATGGTTGCTACTTCACCAACTTCACCCACTGCTACTGAGGTATGCTCTAAGTGTAGAATACTAGATAACATCACAAACACGAATAATCTTGTGGATTTGGTTCGTTCCAAGCAAGAGAGAAAGAAAGAAATTCTAGAGAGAGAAAGTAGAAAGAGAAAGAAGTGAAGCCTTAGAGAGAGAAAAAAAAAATAAGATTATGAGAAGGCTTACCCTCTCCAAGGATGGAGAGGGGTTTATATACATGGGGGTTTGCCACTTGGGGCGTGCCACTTGGGCTGCGGATCAGACATACAGTGGGTTAAAGACCCGTCCTTCTTCCGTGAACTAATCTACATCTAAACTACTTTTAACTAACTAATATAACAACTACGAGCTAAACAATGCTTAATCATGTTGGGGGTGAGCGAATCTTTCTTATGGGTGACCGAATCTTTCTTATCCAAAAATCGTATTCCTAACAATCTCCCCCTAAGAGAGGTCACCCTTGTTGATATCATTGAAGATCTTGATTCTTGATTTCTTGCACTGAGATCTTTGAAGATACTTCTGTAGCTCGTAGTCTTTGAAGATACTTCAATTGAAGTTGACATCAATGCCAAGCTACTTGAACTTGAACCTAGGTCCTATCTTTAGCCTATTCGAGTTAAGGAATTGAGCAATTGCGAGCATCGTGGTCGTGGATTCGATCATGTATTCGTGATTTTGTCGCTTTTTCTGGAATATGAGATCAATAGAGATTAAAAAGAATGATAAACCCTTAAACATCATAACCCTTTTTACCGCTTTAGATTTGTTACTCCTTAGCTTTAGTGGGGGAGATGTGTATACTTGTCAAGCCTATGATAGAATATTCGTCACGACTGAGCAACTAAACGATTTAGAATTGTTTTACATTGAAATATTATTTTGGTTTCTAC
>LBNU01038487.1:1854-12951 GCA_014162995.1 Artemisia annua | reverse complement strand
AGATGATAACTTGGTGATTTTGAGGGCACCAAGAACTAATGATGTGTATAGTATAGATATGAAGAATATCAACTCTACTGAGAAAGCTACATGCTTGGTAGCAAAGGCAATTCTTGATGAAGCACATCTATGGCACAGAAGATTAGGTCATGTGAATTTCAAGAATATCAACAAGCTGGTCAAAGGAAATCTAGTTAGAGGTTTACCTTCCAAAACTTTCAAGACTGATCATTCATGTTTGGCATGCAAACATAAAGCTTCATGTAAGAAGCTTGGGGAAAGAACTGTCAGAGAACCTTTGGAGTTGTTGCATATGGATTTGTTTGGACCTGTTTCCGTTTCAAGTCTTAACAAGAAGAAGTACTGCTTAGTTGTGACAGATGATTGCAGTCGTTTTAGTTGGGTCTTTTTCTTGGGATTTAAAGATGATACTTTTGATGCTATTCGTGATCTAATAATATCCCTGGAAAATCAATTGAGACTCAAAGTTAGAGGTATTAGATGTGATAATGGGACTGAATTCAAGAATAAGCTTCTGGATGATTTTTGTGCCAACAAAGGAATCAAGAGGGAGTTTAGCATTGCTAGAACTCCTCAGCAGAATGGAGTTGCAGAAAGGAAGAACAGAACTTTGATAGAAGCAGCAAGAACAATGCTTGCAGATTCACTCTTACCTATTTAGTTTTGGGCTGAAGCAGTAAGTGCTGCTTGCTATATCTTAAATAGAGTTTCTATCACCAATCCTCAGATGAAGACACCCTATGAATTACTAATGGGCAGAAAACCTAGTATCAGCTTTATGAAACCTTTTGGATGTCCTCTTACTATCCTTAAAACCATTGATCATTTGGGAAAGTTTGATGGCAAGTCAGATGAAGGTTATCTATTGGGTTACTCTACAAATAGTAAAGGTTTTCGGGTGTATAATAGGGTTACAAGGAAGGTTCAAGACTGTCTACATGTTGAATTCCTTGAAGATTAGCCAAACCAAAGAGGTAAAGGTCCTGATTGGATGTTTGACCTTGATATATTGACTCCTTCAATGAACTATGTGCTTGTTAGGGAAGAAAATCAAGTTGTTCATTCAAAAGAAGAAGATTCACAGTTCATAGTTCATGGTGTCAATGCAAATTCTACAGATGTTCCTAATACAGAGTCTATTCCTGTTGATAAGGAACTGATATGTGCTTATTCACATATCTTTTATTCGCCATTATTAGACTATTTTAGACCAAAAACTAACGTTCAAAGCCAAAGATATCGTGTTTTTGTGTTTATGACTGTGCAGGTATGGATATTGCTAAAACATCACAAAAAGCAACCTAAAAGCCCAAAAAGAGCACGAGATGTGGAAAAGAGTCAAGAAACCGAGTCAAAGTTGATATTCACTCAAGAAAAGCCCGTGACGAAGTTTTCATTACTTAAAGGCTCGAGAATATGAAAGAGATACTTAATCGAAGAATAAAGATGATTATCTTATATAAGCTTCCCAAATTCGAGCAAGTGATCACTTTTATATCATTGAGGAATTATTGAAGACTCGTCAACACTTTCCTCAAGATTACAAGGACTTAAGTTTACTTTTTGAAAGTCGTTTAGTAGTGTAAAAGAAGTTTATGTGTCATTTCATAAACTTATAAGAATTTAAGGGGGGCTTGATGTAAAAGGAATCCACCCATGGAGTCCTTAAATACCACCCTTAACCTCATTTTTGAGGTGGTTAGTTTTTTAGTTAGTTTTTGTTTTCCATGTTGTAGTGTAAGATTTTCAATACAAGCTTTTCATTTTCATGTCCAAGTCTTTTACTTTGCTTATTTACTTGCTTATTTGCACCTTCTTTTCATCTTATTCAAGCTTCTTAATCCTAACTTGATTCAATATAAGTTCATAAAAGTCTTGCACCACCCTTGCATGAAAAGAAATTTTCGTGCCTTATGATTATGACTTGAGCTTATTTGGGTTTTGCTAGCTTGTGAGAGCTTTTGTTTTGGTTTGTTTTAGCTTATTTACAAGTTTTAAAGTTGTTATCTTTAGCTTTTTAATCTTTATTTTGAGTCTAAACTAGCTTTTCATTTACAAGCCTTAGGAATATGTTTTGCTTAGTTTGATTAGTTGTGTCTTCTATAGCTTATTTTGAGTATTGGTCTTGCTTAATATTGAGTTTAAATGAGTTTTTATTAAGTTTTTATAAAAATTTTACGTAAAAAATATATACAGTACGTTAAATAGGGTTTTATAGCGAGTTTGGAGTATCTTAGGGTTTTATAGCGAGTATGCTATTTTCTTTAGTGCTAGCGAGTTTCATCTTGGCTAGTAGCGAGTTTGGTTGTGATTAAGCCATAGCGAGTTTGCCATTTTCCTTAGTCCCTAGCGAGTTTGGTTCTAGTAACCTTAGCGAGTTTGGTGCCCCATTAAGTAGCTTAGCGAGTATGGTGTAGTAGCGAGTTTAGGATACTTTTCAGTAACTTAGCGAGTATTGTTTCTAATAGGCTAGCGAGTTTGCTCTTAGAGTCCTAGCGAGTTTAGTGTGTAGCGAGTTTGATAGTTTTCATAGCGAGTTTAGAATTTTATTTATTTTATTTTTCTTAGTTTTCGAGTCTTAGTCTTTTATTGTCGTGTCTTGTTTATTTCTCAAGCCGAGCTAGGCTTATTTGCACTCCATCGTTCATCGAGTGGAGTTTTCTTTTATCCTTTTCTTACCGTTACTCTGTCGAATTTTCTTTTGAACTTTTTAACTTAGTTTAATTTTCTTTGGTTAATTAAATACAAAACAACAAAAACATTTTCTTTAATCCTTTCATAAGTTTAAACTTTTATTTCCTTTTTCACTTCACTTAGTCTCATGTTTTCTTTCATAGTTAAACTTATTCCCTTTCTTATTGTTCTTTATTTCATTTAAGTTTTATGCAAAACTTTCGTAGTATAATTAAAACAAATTCAACTCTTTTCAACCAATTCATCTCACATAACTCACGACTTGAGTGACTAGATCAATTTCAACGCTCGTTGGGACAACGATACCCGTGGTTCTTGCTTTCACTAGCCTAGAAACGCTCTTATCAGGAACAAAGTACTGTTGATGCAAAACAAAGTACTGTTGATGAGAAGCAAGATACTGTTGACTCAGCTACCATAATCTCTGATGAAGATCAAGCCATTCAAGATGAACTCAATAGGATGCTCTTTCAAGAAACACTTGCAAAGTCCTATGAAGATGATCAAAGACGAGCCTATGAAGCAGAGAAGACAAATGGGAAATCTACAAAACCATCTACCAGTACTTTGGACAACAGCACTTTGGATCCCAGTACTTTGGATCAAAGTACTGCTGCTCAATTTGAAAGTACTTCTGGGGGAGGGTTAATTCAAACACTTGGACCAACACTGACGATTTTCCTGGTCCATCCATGCCTCCTTTTGAAGAATCAGATGATGAGCTACAAGAAGAAGGAATTTTCTCTCAACAAGGTCCTGATCTCACAAATTTGAGAGATGATCTTATAGTACCAACAACTCACACTTCAAGAGTACATAAGAATCATCCTAAAAATAAGATTATTGGTTCTCCTACTTCTGGTGTTCTTACAAGGTCCAAAGCTAAAAGTACCACCAAGCATCATAATGCTTTGCTTAGCTTTGTTTATAAATAAAACAGGATGAACCATAAGGATCAACAGACTTGTTTGTTTGCTTGTTTCATCTCTCAAGAAGAACCCAAGAATATAGCTCAAACTTTAACTAAAGAAAACTGGGTTGAAGCTATGCAAGAAGAACTTCTACAATTTAAGCTTCAAGAGGTTTGGGTCTTATGTGATTTACCTGATGGCATGAAGGTAATTGGTACAAGATGGGTCTTCAGAGTCAAAAGAGATGAAAGAGGTAATGTCATCAAGAACAAAGCAAGATTGGTTGCACAAGGATATAGACAAGAAGAGGGAGTGGATTATGATGAGGTATTTGCTCATGTAGCAAGAATTAAAGCAATCAGACTATTCCTTGCTTTTGCCTCTTATATGGGATTTCCAGTCTATCAAATGGATGTCAAGAGTGCCTTTCTTTATGGCAAGATTACAGAAGAGGTCTATGTTAAACAACCTCCTGGTTTGAAGATCCTAAACATCCCAACAAAGTCTACAAAGTTGTCAAAGCATTGTATGGCCTTCATCAAGCTCCTAGAGCTTGGTATAAAAGACTTTCAAATTTTCTATTACAACATGGTTACAGGTGAGGAGCCATTGATAAGAATTTGTTCATTAAAAGAGACAAAAAGGATATCATGCTTGTTCAAGTGTATGTGGATGATATTATCTTTGGAGCTACAAAACAGTCCATGGTGAAAGAGTTTGAAGAGCTCATGCAAAATGAATTTCAAATGAGTTCAATGGGTGAATTAACTTTCTTTTTGGGGCTTCAAGTTAAACAATCAAGTACTGGTATTTTTATAAGCCAAGATAAGTATGTCACAGACTTTCTTAAGAAATTTAATCTCGGTACTATCAATCCAGTCACTACACCCATTAAATCTTCAAATTCACTTGGTAAAGATGAAGATGGAAAACCAGTGGATATTAAGATTTACAGATCTATGGTTGGGTGTCTCATGTACTTACCTGCATCAAGGCCTGATATCATGTTTGTTGTATGTCTATGTGCAAGATATCAAGTTTCACCCAAGGCTTCTCATATGAATGCTGTACAGAGGATTTTTGGTTATCTCAAGCATCAACCTAAGTTAGGATTGTGGTATCCTAAGGAGTCTCCTTTTCACTTGGAAGCTTTTTCAGATAGTGACTATGTTGGAGATAACTATAATAGAAGATCAACAACTGGAGGATGCCAATATCTTGGAAGAAGATTGGTTTCATAGCAATGTAAGAAACAGACAATTGCAGCCACATCATCTACTGAAGCAGAATATGTTGCAGCTGCAAGATGTTGTGGACAAGTACTGTGGATGCAAAATCAACTCTTGGACTATGGATTCAATTTCAAGAATACTCCTATCAACATTGATAATGAGAGTACAATTTGTATTGTAAAGAATCATGTTTATCACTCCAAGACCAAGCATATACAAATTAGGCATCACTTTATTCGAGATTGTTATGAGCACAGACTCATCAATGTTGTCAAGGTCCACACAGAAGATAATGTAGCAGATTTACTCACAAAAGGCTTTGATGTTTCAATATTCAAGCATTTGGTGGTAAGTATTGGTATGATAAATTATTAGTCTACTTTTGAGGGGAGGCATAAGTACATAGTCAAAATTTGAGGGGAGGCTACATATATCATTCAACAGAGAATAAGATTTTATTCATCATCCAAAGTTCACAGATACAAACCACATTCAACAGAAGTGATTACATCATTGAAAGATTACAAAACACATCATCATGATAACCTACAACCTTCCCAACTTACAACCTACCCAACCTAAACCCTACACAAACTACTCCATGGGCTTTTTCCCTTTTCCCTTCTGAGCATTTGATCGAGGCAGAATGAGCGGTGAAGCTTTTACCACGAGGATCGTTGTCCCAACGAGGGTTGAATATGGATCTCGTCACTCAAGATCGTGAGCTATGTGTAATGAATAAGGTTAAAAAGAAGGTTTTGTTTTGTTTATACTACAACGACAAATTAAAGTAAAGGAAATCGGTAAAATGACATGAAATAAGTAGACAAGTAAAATTGCATGAATTAAAATGACTAAAGAAAGCGGTAAATGAAAGCGATAAGTAATGAAAACGGTAAATGAATTTAAAAGACAATGTGTTTGCAAAGCGACGCGAATAAGTTTATTAAGCTTGAAGTAAAGGTTTGTGACGAGTTATTTTCCTTTCTCGAGATTAGTTGTTGATTAATCTTTTGAAAAGATAATAACTCAAGACGAGTGAATTAATCGTCCAAAGGTTTTCGTCCTTCGAATAATCAAACCACACGTCTAAGTAATCTTTCGATTATTTATCACAAACGTTTAACGCTCTTACTTAACTCACGAATTCGAATCACTTAGCAAAACACGTTTAAAAACTACTCGTGACTCATATTAAAAACGTAAAGCGATAAATAAAATGAAAGACTTGTAAACATTAAACGAAATAAAAGTTTAAGACTAAAATTGAAAAGACTTAAGACTTTAAATAAGTAAACGACACTAAAAAGATTTTAGAAAATTTCGACAGCATAACATTTAGATTAAAGAAAAATAAAAACCTCACTCGATAAACGATGAGGTGAATAAAAGCCTAGCTCGGCTTGTAAAAGAAATTAAACTAGAAAAGAACTTGAAACAAACCATACTCGCAAAAACACAATACCATACTCGCAAGAAAAGAACTTAACTTAAAACTCATACTCGCTACAAAAAAATGCAAATCATACTCGTAACCATGAGACCCATACTCGCAAGACTAGGGTTCCCATACTCGCAGAACATAAGTGCCCATACTCGCAACCAATTTCCCATACTCGCAGAAACTTACTCGAAACCCATACTCGCAATAAAGTTCATACTCGCAAAAACCTATTTGATACTCGCTAGATTAGTCACCATACTCGCAAATCCCTAATCTAATCCTCCATACTCGCAAAATTTTAAAGAAAACGCTGGAACTTTTTTATCTTGAACCAAATGATTAGAACTAAGAAAAACTTATAAAAACTTAATGACAAAACTATTTTTACTCACAAATAAGCTACTATATAAGCTAACTCCACTCAAATAAGCCCTAACCCATTATTTTATAAACCATTCGATTCAAAGAAACCATGCAAAGGTGACAAGTATTTAAAAGCTTTTATAAGAGATTGATATGAACGTAAATAAAGATTCAAAACTTGTAAAGATCAAAGAGAAAGATTAAGATGAAAGACAATAAGCTTAAAATTAAGACATGGAAATAAACTTGCATAAAAATAAAACTTCCCTAATACAAAAATAAACTAATACTATCCTAAAACTAATCCTAAAACTAACCTAAAGCTAACCTCTAAAACTAACCAACCTTCTAAATGAGGTGGTGATGTTAATTTATAGGCCAAGGCTTTCACATGTTTGTCATTGTTGCACGTTTAGCCCTTGAACCTTTACAATTCATGATATTGCACGAAAACTAAGTTACAAACTACTAAACGTTCTTAAACATTAAACGTAACACTAATGTAATCTTGAGGATTTGAGTTGACGTTTCTTCCAAAGGTCTTCAAAAGAGTTAAAAGCGACATCTTGCTCAAATGTGGAGGACAAGTGTCTCATGAATTTTTCTTCGAGCCTTTAAGGAATACATTCGTCTTGGGATTTTCTTAAGTAGATATCATCATTGACTCGGCTTTTAGACTCTCTTTCACATTTCGTGCTCGTTTTAGTCTTTTTGGTTGTTTTTGATGTCATTTATGCAATATCCTTCCCTGTACGATCACAAACACAAAAAACACGATATCTTTGGCCTTTCACGTTAGTTTTTGGTCTTTTCTACACTTAAACTAAGGTCAAAAGTATGTGTAAAATAGCACACATCAGCATTCTTTCTTTTGTCATCAAAAGATGATAACTTTCTTGGGCAAGCTAGGAAAAGCACTTGCTTTGGAGGTCTCTCTAGTCTTGCAGGCTTCTCTTGCACATGCCACTTCATGTTCTTCAAGGCAGACTCTAGAGCTTGAGTCAATGCGTGTGGAAGTTCCTTGGATAGTGATGTAGCTGGAGCAGAAGTTGTTACTTTTCTCTTAGAGTTTCTCTAGGTTGAGCTTGATGCAGTAGGTGGAAAGTAGTCACTCCATCCTGGTTTTGAGTCTGAGTCAGAATCAGAATCAGAGAAGAACTTGTTCTCTGAATCACTAGCATCATCAGAAGAGATGTGTATCACAGGTAATTTACTCATGATTAAGTTTAGGTTTTTGAGATGATGATAGGTTTTTAGATGAAGATAAGTGTGAATGAAGGCTCTTTTTATAGGCAAGAAAGACTTATGGGTTATTAATGACTCTCATTCAATTATACTTGCCTTGGTAGTTTTAGGGAGTAAATATGGATTGTTTTTAATGTACTGGGTTGACTTTTAGAAGATATTTTGGTCAAACAGTCAACAAGATATTTTATTGAGAAAGTACTGCTTCATATTTGGATGAAAGTACTGCTTTAGGGAAAGTACTGCTCTAAGGGTACTGCTGACATGTCACGTACTGCTATGTGGAAAAGTACTGTTCTAACGGTCATATATACGGGGAATGAAGATACATGCCAAAATAACGGTATCCGTATTAAATGGGATTTGATTTTTTAAATCTTATCCATATTTAACAAACCCTACCGCCTTTTTAATCTCATTCTTCCGCATTCACTTTACGCTGCTACCTACACTTCATCCTTTACATCACACTTCATTCATTCATACCTATTCACAAATGGCTCGTTCCACTTGCAATCACCACAATATGATCGCCAATTTGGATAAGACAGATTTAGCCCTTGAACCTTTACAATTCATGATATTGCACGAAAACTAAGTTACAAACTACTAAACGTTCTTAAACATTAAACGTAACACTAATGTAATCTTGAGGATTCGAGTTGACGTTTCTTCCAAAGGTCTTCAAAAGAGTTAAAAGCGACATCTTGCTCAAATGTGGAGGACAAGTGTCTCATGAATTTTTCTTCGAGCCTTTAAGGAATACATTCGTCTTGGGATTTTCTTAAGTAGATATCATCATTGACTCGGCTTTTAGACTCTCTTTCACATTTCGTGCTCGTTTTAGGCTTTTTGGTTGTTTTCGATGTCATTTATGCAATATCCTTCCCTGCACGATCACAAACACAAAAAACACGATATCTTTGGCGTTTCACGTTAGTTTTTGGTCTTTTCTACACTTAAACTAAGGTCAAAAGTATGTGTAAAATAGCACACATCAAAATCCCCCAGACTAAGGTATTGCGTGTCCTCACACAATGTAATCACGTCATGCCTTAAAGATAAATAATTTCACACCTCTCTTTACTAACTTTGGAAAGTAGCAAAACGTTCAAGAGAGATACGAAATCATTTATTCCTTAAAACGCCCCGGTTTTCCCTTTTATTCCATATGCTACTTATATTATACTACTTTAGCTTATGAAGGTGTGCTTGACTTTCATTATCTTTCAATAACGATTAAGGATCATAGAGTAAGAACACGATTCATAGAAAAGTGACCGATTGGATAAAATTCATCGTCCCTGATTTTTCACAAGCCCCCAAACTAAGCGTAAAAACGGATCATTGTTTAATTACAAGTTAGATGCCAACGCTACTTATGGAAGTTACTCGTGTACCTCCTGCTCCCATTTTCNCATTATCTTTCAATAACGATTAAGGATCATAGAGTAAGAACACGATTCATAGAAAAGTGACCGATTGGATAAAATTCATCGTCCCTGATTTTTCACAAGCCCCCAAACTAAGCGTAAAAACGGATCATTGTTTAATTACAAGTTAGATGCCAACGCTACTTATGGAAGTTACTCGTGTACCTCCTGCTCCCATTTTCCTATTTTTGTATCTCATTATTTTATTTTTGTGAGAGAAATGAATTTCTTCATAAGCATCTCGTTTCATAGTTTTTAGTCCGATAAAGATACCAAATTCATACGCTAAGTAGTTATCGATCTTCTTTTAAGAAGGTCTGCAAGAGAAATGTGGTCCACATCAAGGATATTGGGTACATACAAAGACTTTGGAATACATCAAAAATAGACATAAGTTGGCGAGTACATTTCACGTGCACCTCATGCGTCCGATCTAGGATCGTAACATGCACCTCACGCGCGACCAACTTTAGTCTTAACACTATAACTCATAATCCATAAATCTTCAACATACATCCTTATTCTTGGACTTTTCTTTTTCTTTTTCTTTTCTTGATACTTTTTTTTTCTTTTTTCTTTCTTTTTCTTGCCTTAGTAACTTCTCGACTCCGAACCTTCACGGTTTCAGTCCAAGACCTACCGCCAACTGCTAGGGTTGGAATCTAGGATCCAAGGCCCGATCTCAATCCGAAGTCTTGAAGCACCTTAGCTCATACATAACAACGGGCTTTAGTCCAAAGATACCATTAGTCGATAAGATTTGGATATAGTGATTTCCAAGCAAGCATCAATACATGGGACTCGAGTGGAGATGAGACGAACCACGAGCACGAGAGTCATCATGAATTGGGGAAATCCTGCACAAACACAAACAACCAAGCAAACACAAGATTGGAAGAGGTCGCCCTCCTCGCGTTACTTATTAGATAATAAAATAAAAAGGATAAGCATAGGGTGCCTCCCACGAAGCGCTTGTTTAGTAACGAGTCGTGTAGCTTAGACTCGCCCCGAATTTACTTGTTCTTGGGGGAGCAAATGAAACAGCCGGCTTGAAAAGCAACGATGCCGGGATCAAAAACAACATCCTCATTCCCGGGGGAATGACGGATGGGAGAAGTAGCAGTAAATGCGAAGAATGGAAGAAAATTTTTTATCACCATTAAAATCAATTCTTCATTTTCAAAAACCTTGGGTGGGAGGGCTGGAAAAATTTTGTTAAAAAGTAAGCCTCCCCCCAGACTAACGTCTTTCTCAAGATCAAATTGAAACGATTCATATTCGGGAGGAGAGGAAAAAGCAAGAGAAGTGGTATTGCCACGACTCGTCTCCTCCGAATCAAAGGAAAAAGCTTCATAGACTGGAAGAGAAAGATCGGAATGAGAAGTGGGATTGCCACTTAATGCCTCAATCTTTGCAATGAGAAGATATACTTTCGAAAGTTTTTCACGAAGAGCTTCATCTTGAATTTCGTTATCATCTTCCTCTTCTAAGCTGACGAGCTCAGAAGGTAAATCGTCGACATAATCGATGTCTCCAAAAGATAAAGAATCATATTCATTGTCGGACTCGGAGAACACTTCAACACGATCACAAGATTTGTCAAACGAATCCTTGAGCTCGGGCTCCAAAGGATCTGACGGCTTAGAAATATCAAAAACAAGTGTCGAAGAACATTTTAGAGAATCCGGAGGTGGGACAAGTGGTGTGCTCTAAGAGCTAGCAGTTTCCACCACTTCCGTTGTAGTCTCTGGTTC
>LBNU01038486.1:42237-58544 GCA_014162995.1 Artemisia annua | reverse complement strand
TAACATGGTTAGATCTTCTTCCAATATGATGTAAAAGCTTCAAGATCAAAGCGACGCCAAAAACTTGATGTCATGAACTTGATTCCATGTTCATCTTCTTGTCCAATGTAACCTGTTAAACCTGAGAAAACAATCTAGGCAAACCTTGCGTAAAATCGGCGGCAAAACCTATATAGGGATATAATGCTTGTGGAATGAAAGTTTTGCAGATTCCTGGAATTAAAGATGCAGTAATTTTCATAACCCGGCAGAAAAATTAAATTTTAATAACTTTTTTCTGGAATCAGTACCTGACGTTGTCAGGTTTTAAAGCCTGACGCCGTCAGAATTGATCTGACAGAATTCTTATGTTTAGTTTCCGGAAAATTTTTGGTAAAACAAATACTTAATTCCTGGAATCCTGCAAAATCTCATTATGACTCGATACAAGCATTTGACTCATACAAATACTAGTACGTATGTTCATTTTATATTGCTACAATTCATGTCCAATTCGTTCTTATAAAAAAATTTAGATTTCCCTTACACTTATCTTTTTGCAAAATAACTTTATATGTAGTTAAGACGAAGTTAAAAACAAAATAAAGCATTTTCACAATGTAATTTGAAACATGAATTTGTTAGCAATAAAAATAAAACATACATACGGAAACAAATAAAATCAAACAAAAAAACAAAGCAAAGCAAATAAAGCTTGGGTTGCCTCCCAAGAAGCGCTTTTCTTTATTAACGAGTCTTGTAGCTAGACTCAAAGTCACGTTCACCTAGTGTCACTAATGCTCACGTATCCAAGTGTGAGCCACCTAATTTTTGCCTCATCTCTCTTATAGTCATCACTTAGATCTAAACATCCGCGATAATACCTCTTATTCTTTTCATGATGATATTTGAGCCCTTTTCTTATGTCCTGCTCACTCAACATATCTAGAGGGGGAAGCCTATTACATCCCTTAATAGAAAAATTCGTATACCTAGGGTGTGCACGGGGCATTTGATATACAAAATCTTCATCCCCGTCTGAAAATGTAATTAACCCTTCCATGAGTTTTTCGTCTAATTTGGTTAACCTTTTGAAGGGCTTTCCAAACACAACTTGGGTTAAGTTACTATCAACAAAGTCTCCTAGATTCTCCATAACCATAAAGTCAACTAAATAAACAAAGCTCCCAACAAACACATGCAATGTTTTAGTTCTAGCAACAATATTATCTCCTTGGTACTCTAACTCATTCACCATGATTCTATTATATTCAGCGCGTGAGATTATGTTCATGGGTAAAGACGAGTTAAGGTAAGCATCGAAGCTCCTAAATCCAATCTTACAAGGGAATTGCATGTTAAAGAGGCTATCTTTTTCAATTTTTGTTCAAGGGTCAACATACTTAAGGGGATCAACCACTTCTTCTCTCCTAACATCATTAATTACCTCGCCATCACCTAAGTCCTCGTCGGAGTCTGAGTAATAAAAAGGTCCATTTTCATGGTCAGTGTCGTGGTCAGATTCATCCATATCAGAATTATTGTTAAAGTGATGGTCGGGTGATGGTGGGTTTTCGCCTTCTACAATGGGGGCTAGAATGGGTAGTTGAAAGTTCCTGTGGCAAAACACACGAATAACAGGGATTAAATGATCAATATTACTCATGAAGTGGTTTTTAAAGACTACGAACAAAAGCACGAAGAAAATAGATAGACTAAAGAAAACCTAGAAAAATAAAATAAAAATCTCACTAGAAAGGAGTCTAATGAGTAGACCTAAGTAAAAATAAAATTTTCAACCTAAGCAATAACTATTCCCCGGCAGCAGCGCCAAAAACTTGATGCGTGGGTTTTGCAACCTTCGCAGTAGGTTTTACCTCTCAAGGGATCTTGAGAAGCTTACAACCCCCACCAGGCAGTGTACCTGACCGATGTAGTATAGTGAAGTGGCAAGTACTGGCGGATTGATCGTTCTCTCGGGGAATAGTGTCGTTAGGATTGAAAACTACTCTAATTTAGGTCTAAGGGTTAAGGGATGATTCTTTTTGTATTTTTATATTTTATGAAAGCAAGTAAAATCTCGGGTATTTAGAAGAGTGGGCAGAATTAGTTGCTAGTCAACTAACCCAAATGAATACTAATGCAAATAAAATAAACTAACAAGAAAAGTAAATTGGTTGTGAAACTTATATGGAGAAAAGTGTGTTTACTTAGATTTCCTTACTCCCTAGCTATCTTTTACCGGTTAATTGGTATGTTACAATTGTGTGGATGACGGGTTGTATTCCTTTAAACCATTCGTAGGGCCGTGTATGATATTCCCTAACTTTATAAGCTCCTACTTCACTCCTATGTCGAGCCGACTAAAAGAACCTAACATGGGATCACTAGAATTCGCTTATGCATTAAATACAACCATATAATCGTAGTACACATCCGATTCATGTTTCTTAAGACGTTCAAGCAAGTTACCGTATAGGAGGTTAGCCAGTTTTCTTAAGCCTAACATCGACATCACCCACCCACAACAATCAATAACAAACCAACAACAAGTAATCAATAGCTAGGTTTCATTAGATCTAAGCAAACACAAGAGAAACCTAGCCTAGCATGTTAAAGTAAAGACAAGCATAAGATATAATCAAGCAACACATAGACATATTGATTGATTTGAAAGAAGACTTATCTTTAATTGAACATGAATGATTCAAGGGTGAAAAACCCCTGAAAATACAGTCAACTAGGACCTAGGGTTTATCCCTAAAGTTCTCCCAAAAGTTACACACCTAATGAATGAAAATTAGAAAACTATATATAGATTTTACAACTTGACGGCGTCACGTTTTAGCTCGTGACGCCGTCACCTCGCCACCAAAACCCTTCTCGGATTGCTCAGATCTACTCTTGACGCGGTCCCTCTTTAAAAGTCTCTGGGCCGTCTCTCTTTAAGTTATAACGTGACGGCCTAGGTGAAATTATACGTGACGCCGTCACGTGTAAAAGCTTCAAAATAATTCTGGCCCGTCTCGTGTAAAAATTATCCACCTCTTTGTCAAAGCATGACGTCTTCACCTCGTAAAGAGTGACGCCGTCAGGTACTGTTTCCAGCATAATTTGAGACTTTGTCGTTTTCTTCACTTTTATGCTCCAAAAAGGTCCAAAATGCTTCCTTTTCCAGATTTCTTCTCCAAAGTACCTAAAATGACAAAAGGAACGATTTAAGGCAATATTTGATCAAATAATTACGGATTAGGGCTTAAATAACCCCCTAAAAGCGTAACACTTTTCGCCTCATCACATGTTTGCAAACAGCTTCTTTTTAAATGGAATGACCATATACTGAGTCTTATTAATTGTTTCAACATCTAACACCATTTGCAAAAACCGTGGATACATTAAAAACTTTGTGGTACTTTTGGAATTTGTTACCATTGCTTCAAAGATCATTTTTGAAAAATCATAGGTTTTATTTGTGGAGAGACAAATCAATGCAGAAGCAAGACTGCTACCAAATTGATCCCATCCACCACTCTTAGAAGTTAGACATTAAAGCAAATGGTGAATTAAGAACCTCCAATTAGGAGTGAATTGACTTTTCCAAAACGTAAGAGTACCATCAGGAAGATACCCCATTTTCCTTATACCCTTAAAAATCCTTTTATTTGACAACATAGTAATTCCTGAGGCATCATTTAATTGAATGCTACTTCTAATGGAAGCCTCAGTAACAGAATATTCAATATTATCTATGGTTGCCCTTAACTCTTGAGTCCCATCAGCAAGAGTTTCGGCAGTGGCAGTCTGCCAAAACTGTTTGACTAGGGAATCGTAGACGATAGGGTGACATGTTAAAGCATACCTGATGTAGGAACCCTGCATAAAATCCACGATTTCATGGAAGTCATCACTGCCCACTGGTTTCTTCAAGAACCCTACTTGATTGTGCTTGTTACAGTACTTCATTCTTACAATATTGTTTTCGCTTTGAATATTGAAAGTTACTTTGAAAAGACATTGATTTGGGGTTTAAATAGCCAAGATGAAAACAGATTATGCGATTTTCTTGCCGAAAATAGGTGATTTGTTTGTTACAATATTTTTGGAGAGAAAATAAAGATAAGAATTGAAAATAAAATCAAAATATTATCTTTATATACTCCTAGAATATTGTAAAATTGTAACGGTACTATTTAAACAGTGAAAATCATTGGGCCGATGACCAGTACTAACGGTCATAAAAAGTACACTGCCAGACTTAATTTTGGTCAACCAAATTTAATCACCAGACTTAACTGATGGTCAACATTAATCAGTAAGTATTTGTACCAAAAGTCTGAAAATAGCCTCCGTATGTCTTCAATCCATATTTTCCCTGGAAAAATTAGTCCAAAAACAAGAGAAGACAGCAATACGTATATATGCAACTGACTTAATCACCTGACTTAAAATGCACATTAATTCAAATTATTTGCAAACACGACATTTAGTTTCAAATTTATACATTTAACCTCCCCTTAAATGTAGCTAGGTACCATGTAAATTTAAGAAACCAAAAGACCTTTGTTAATCATGAAAATGTATATAAAGTACTTAAACCAAAACAAAAGAAAACTTTGATGTTGCAAAACATGAATCGACTTTTCTAAAAACACACATGTCCTAATGACTTATTCAAGCACAATGCAAGTCTCTTAAAATGATGCAATAACCTTGAGAAGAAATGATGGCTATCTCAAGACTTAATCTCTCTTCCTTTTCTTTGCCTTGGAATCATGATCAAGCTCATCACAGATTTTACTTAACAGTTGACCACCTATGCTAAGAAGAAGGTTATCAACTGCATCGGTTTGGTCTTCACATTGAAGCTTTGAGGACATCATTCTATAGAGCACTTCAGTGCTTAGAGGATACACAACATCAGTGAGCATAAAGATATCAACACCTCCTTTGGTTGAAAGATGATGAACTCCACTTGTAGCGTATAACTGCCACAAGAGAGCTTTATCTTGGCTTGAAAGGTTCCAGTGCACATCTGCAGAGCTTGGTGCAAACATTCTATGAAGATCCACATATATAATTCCTGTGTTTTCACATCAGCTTTCCCTTCAGTCTTGAAATCCAGTTGAACTAGCTTCCATAGAGTATCTAAGTCCTCTCTGTCATAGGTTTTTACCAATGTTTCCATGTTCTTGTAGCACTTAGATTTTCCATCAGCTCTAGTTATCTTCCAGACTTTTCCACCTTTATCCCTACTGATATTCCAATCTTCTATTCTTGCTGGAAATAGATTGATGTACATCTTCCTTTCAAATATGTCCAAGGGTTCTTTAAACCCAGCTTGTGCTCTGAGCATCCACTATCAAATAAATCTTTATAGCTAAGTCCCTGAAGTGAATGATCCTGCACATGAATAAGAGATTAGTTTCTCTTAATGACCCAGGCCTGTGCAGGCTTGGGTCCATTTTGTGGATCAACATATTTGTAAGTCTTGTAATAACAAGATCCACTGATATTGCTTTGGGACTTATAATTAAGTTCATTCTTTAATGGGTCCCATTTCCAACAATCTAAGTCTCTAGTAAGAGACCCCCTTTTTCCCTTTATAGCATAAGAGTTTGAGATCTTAGCTGTATTATTTACAATGAGTCTTCTCACAGGTGATATTGATTTGGAGAAATTTCTTCTTTGGTTAAAATTGTTCACCTGTGAAATAGGTCTTCTCACAGGTGAATAAGATTTTGCAAAGTGATTTCTATGATTAACTTGGTTCACCTGTAGTTTGACTGGTTGTTTTGGTCTACAATATCCAGTATTACCCTTGGAATAAAGAGGATTAACCTTTTGCCCAACAGATTTAACTTGGCTTCTACCTGTATTAACATTTGGTCTACCAGAATTAACTTTGGAATGACCAGTATTAACCCTTGAATGAGCAGAATTAACATTCGTTTTACCAGTATTGAGTAGAACTTGTCTATGGACAAACTGATTAGCATGATTAATTCTATTCACATTATTCTATACAGGTTTAGCCACAACATTACCAGTATTAACTACTCTTTGTTTTCTCAACTCATTTTCTTTAGCCATTCTTTTTTCATGAAAGTCAAAATCTTTTATTAAATGACTAATGCTATTACACACAAATCATCTTTTCTGAGCAAACACATAACCTCCTCCTAACACTCTATTCCATTTATCATTCTTTTCCCTTTTTGGTGTCTCTGGCGTATCTACTTGTTGCCTAGGAGATTTTAAGTGAGTTTCACAACTAGGTTCAACAGGTTTTTGTTTAGGTTCAGACACATCAGGTTTATCACTTTTCACAGAATTAGACCTTGACACTTCACTTGGCACACTTTCAGGTTCTGATTCAGAGGGCTCAGAGGTGTTTCCAAGTGACTCTTCACTGTCATTAGATTGGCAGGTAGAGTATTCACTAGTTTTATCTTCTGAGACCTTTGTTTCAGGCATTTGAGGTCCTTTTTTACCATACACATATAGTGATTCATCAAAGTTTTTCTCAGGTAGAGGAGTATAGTCTCCACTTAAAGGAGGTGGAACTCCTCTGTAGTTATCAGTTTTTAAGAATCTACTATATACAATAGAATCAGCAAAGTCAGTATCTGAACCAGTAAACATGCTTCTATCCATTTCTTCTTCATAGCTTAGAACCTCACTATCTAATTTTATCTCATATCCTAGACCAATTTTACATGTTGAGCTCATACCACTACTTATTAATTTTGACAAATTTTTAGAAGAATTTTTCCATTTGTCTACTATTTGCTGTAATTCTTCTTTATCTTTAAGAGTTTTTTCACCAATTCTCCTATACTTTTCCAGTTTTTCATCTTTAGCATATATTTCATTAGCCTGAAGAGTAAGTTTTTGATTTAAATTGGCTAGTTGTGTTTGAAGTTTATTAACCTGAGCTTCTTAGGTTTTAACACCATTTTCATAAGCAAGTATTTTAATCTCCTGTTCTTCTGTTTGATTAGTTTGTTCATCACAAATAGCTTTAACACTATTGTATGAATCAATACTGTTAGGTCACCATATTGTAAACACAAGTATAGATTTGATAGAAATAAGATGAGAAATAGAGTTTGGTTGATTAGATCAAACATGAAGAATAAAAGTGCAAGAGTTTCCTTATGTAAATGAAATAACCAACAAGAAATAGGATTACATAGATGTCCTATTTATAGGAGAGGAGCTAGGGCAACACTTCCCTATTCCTTCCTTTCTTAAACGTGTGGGCTTAAGGCCCATTGGACGTGTAATGGACTTTACACGTTTACAAGATAAGTTAAGTATTCTGGCAACCTATTACAAATACTGAAATAACCGAGACTTGATTAAATGTTGATAAACTTAGGTCCTAAGAATCTCCCCCTAAGGATCGGTTATGAAGGATTGATATTCGTCATGGTCATTTGAGGTTGCTTGACGTCTTTGTCTTTGGACTTTAGTTGTTGACTTTCATAGCTTTAGATGTCTTCAAAAATGATTAATAGTAATGATTCATCGCTCTTTGTTCTTTATCTTTGCTGATGAGATGGTGATCACTTGATGTGGTATTCTGCCATTCGTCACTCTCTTAGACTCCAGTGGATCTGCATCTTTCCGACATTTTCATACATCTTTGACGTTTGAAACTTTCATTCGTGTGAAGCTCTCTTTTCATACATGAAGATTCTTTGTGTTGACGTAGAATACTTCTTTATACGGTGCATTGCTTTTAGATCATTTGTCTTAATTACTTTGTAGATTCTTTTGGCATGGAATCTATCTTTGAATTTTGTATTGCTTTGATCTTTCATGAGAGCTTTCATAGTTGTTGAGATGTAAGTATGAGAATGTGGAAGCTGGTGTTCAGGATGGTGGTTGTACCTGCATTGAAACAGTTAGCAATAAAACATCCGGTACTTACAGGTTCGGAATTAGAATTTGTCAACAGCATAGTTTGAAGACTCCTTCTAATCCTTACCAAGGCCGTTCCTAATCGGATACCCCCTAGAGGGCTTACACAGACATACTTACGTACACCCACGATTAGGTGAGTCGCTGGAGATCACCCCACGACTGTAGACCGTTTGAAACCATCGAACACACTAAGCGTAATCCACAAGGAATCACCGAAGTGTCCTGCTGTCAGGGCTGTTTGATGTTGACCCTGGCAGGATTTCCGTTCAATCATTCAAGAAGTACGTAAGTAAATCCCTCATAAACGTTCAAGGCAAATTGCTAAGATCTGCGAAGGACTCGATAATTTACACTTAGTGTCCAATGATGCAAGATGCTTAGTGTAGAAGTATTTTGTGTTCCTAAGAGATCTTTTATGTTATCTCGTGGCTCTAGACTTGATAAGTGCTCATTTGGTTTCCTATGCGGAGGCATGGAGCAGAGGGCCTCCTGTTTCAATATCAACCATCTCTAATAGACGATCGATAGATTACACTGGTTCCCCGTGAGAATGAAACAAACATCTTTTGAGAGATGCCTGAGTGGCTAAGAAGGTTTAGGTGCATTGCGTCACTGGGTCCATGACGTCTTTTATCTTCAATACCGGTGTCGCCTTAGCAACGACCAGTAGCATATGAATTGAACCCGGTGTCTGACCTATGGTTGATAAAATGGAGGGCTATTTCTTTTCACCCTTTTCATTCATTTTCTTTTTAATTCTTCAACCCCTTCTTTCTCCTTTCATTCTTTTCTCCTTTTGTTATATCATACCTAAGGACTTCTAATTTCTAACTATTGGTGATGTCCTTGGGTAGATCCCTCCGGTTTAGGCGGATCATAGGACGGTTTTTCCTATCCTTAGTCACCTTGTAACTCCATGACTATCCTATTGATGCCTTTGAACCAAATCATTGAAAATCTCTCAAAGTGTTTATGAGTATAAAACTTTTTGTTAACACTTTGAGGTTTTGGATTTCTTATGAAAGACTCCCCCTCCACATATGCTTATGAATGTTTTCAGAAATTTGCATATGCGGGAAGAGTTGGCACTTTTGAATTGATCCACTCTTAATAGACATATACCCGAGGGACACGTTTACGTTGCTTAGTTAAAGGGATGCATTATCAGTTTTTAGGTGATAACTAGCCCTAATAACTAACTTGAAGTTGTTAACATTCCTAAAAGGAAGTTAGACCCGTCAAAGTAAACGTCTAGAAAGAGTTTCTCGAAACGGTACTTTCTACTCGGATAAATCCTTTCGAATACTAACATTTGTTGTTTCGTCAATTCGTGGGTCAATTCTGAGTCGAGCTCACACAAGATAAGACTTTTGACATCATATTTTAATCACTTTTCTGCTTCTCCCCCTCAAAAATAGCATATCAAATGTTGTTTTTTTAAACGTTTTGATTAAAATATGCCTTTTTGAGTCTTATGAGCAGAAATTAACAAGACTTTAAGATTTAAGAACGATGTTTGAAATCAAGTACTCCCCCTCAACAAGTGATTACTTATTGAGGTGTAATACTTTTCTTTTGAGCAGAATTGTAGAAATCATGAAAAGTTTGTTAATTCTACTCAAAAGTAAGAAGCTTTCGCTCCTTATATTAGGATTGTGGCACTGATGCGTACCACAGGTAAATACAAAGTGCGGGTTGTACACTGTTATGTGTGCACAAGCCTTAGTAATTACAAATCAATTCAAATAAATGAAAGTATTGAAATGTTAGTACCGGAAGAATGTAAGCTGAAGTTCATCATTCGACTATGCATCAAAGTCTGTGAACTGTGGATCTGGTCGTCTAAATGTCAAGACCGGAAATGAAGGACGAATACCAATGTAGCTTTCCAACCTTCTGATCTGTTGACAACGGTACAACCTCTCTTCAATGGTATGGACAAAGTTGCGTATCATTCTGCGTCCATTAGCTTTCCACCTTGTTTCTCGACCTTCTTTCAACCTCTTCTTCTCATCATCTAACCTTTCTGCCAATCCATCACGAACTCTTAGAAGTGTCTCGTTACAAAACTTCAGAATTTCATCGAACCGCATAAGACGAAGTTTATTCTTCTTGTTGAGGTAGATGATTTCGAACGATGGTTGTTGCACGAGAGTATACTGTGATAGCTCTAGAATTCCTGGAAATATGAGCTGTGGTTTGGTGAGGTTGATGGTGTTCTGATAACTCTCCACGCCTAGTTGAAGATCTTCCACCCTTTCTTGAACTATAACCCGTCTGATGTAGAGTAGTAGAGACGCGATGAAGTTGTATTGAGTTTCCCTTGGGAAGTTAAGCATTTTTCCTTGAACCTTCTCCAAATACATGTCTTCAATGTCATTTAGGTTCAAATCTGGGAAGTCTGCTTCACAAAACTTGTACTTCTTCTCGTCTAGTCTCTTGACGACGATTTCCTTCATGAAAGCGTAGTTGAATCTTTTCTCTTCCACGGTCTCCATTATGGCAACGATACGAAGCGGTTGCTTCACATTTTCACTGGACTTGAGATGTAGTCTGTGGGTATAGCCAAGCTTTTGTTTTTCCGGCCAGTGTTGAGTACCGAGAAGAGCTTCTCTGTTGTATGTGACAACTGATTTGCAGTAGATTGGTGCGAACTCTTCAATGTCAGGTAATTCATATCGGGCTGCTGGAATTGAAAGTGTCAGTGAAGATGCATATCGTTCCTTTGAAGTTTCGTGAGCGTGTTGGAGATATCAGAAGTCGTTGTTGAAGAAGTGTCTGTACGGGATCTTGGGTCTATGCAGAAAGCCTAATAGAGGCAACAGTTTTGTCCAATCTGTGAAGTAAGGTGTCTTCTTTTCTGTGTTGACATTTGATTCAGGGTTGAGCCAGTCGAATGAGCCGGATAATGCGCAGGCTATGTTCTCCATATGGTAATCAAGTTCGACTTTATTTTCTGACCTTTTCTTTAGAAAGTCCGTAGCTTCACGATTGATCCTTCTCAGTTCTGCTTTAGACAACCGT
Organism: Artemisia annua; assembly: GCA_014162995.1. Classification (NCBI taxonomy): domain Eukaryota; kingdom Viridiplantae; phylum Streptophyta; class Magnoliopsida; order Asterales; family Asteraceae; genus Artemisia; species Artemisia annua. The sequence continues at coordinate 47,612 of LBNU01038486.1, read as the reverse complement.
TCAACTTGAAGAGCCGACATAATACTCTGAGTCATCTGCAAAGTATTTCCAGGCATTGGTTCTTCAGTCTCAAGTGATGGTTGTGCTTTGATCATTTCGGTCAACCAATCAGAATTAGGAGCTTCGTCCACATCTAGTCATGAGAAGTGAGTGGTCTTTTGCTTCTTTTTCTTTGACTTCGACGACTGCTTCTTCTCTTTAGTCTTTGTTGTAGATGATGGACTAGCTTGAAATTCAGGAATTTCTGATTCGTGAATTGCTGATTCTGGTTCTTCCTGAGTATCAGCTGGTTGAAACATAACATGTTCTTCTGATTGTGTCGGACCAGAGCCGGATGCTAGAGCTTGTTGTTTGGAAGGAGGAGCCTTGGAAGTCTTGTGCGGCTGCTGTGAAGAAGATGGTCCTTTTGATTTCTTTGACTTCTTGCTTTTAGGATCAGAATCAGGATCATCATCTTTCCTTGGTCGTTTGTGCTTGCCAGCTGCTTCCTTGCATGATTCTTTCGACGCAATGGTTTGAAGTGCCTCGAACATTGTTGACTCTTCAGGAGTTTTGTCCTCCTTATTCCTTAGCTTTGCAGCTAACAGGGCTTGAAGTTGTTCTGTTGAGAGTTCATCTAGAGATGGAGGAGCCCTGTCGGTGCGAAGGTAGAAAGTAGTAGACTCAAGGATACGCTCGATGCTGTGCTTGATCCTGGAGTTCAGCTTTGTACGAATTGGCTCTATAAGTTCAGACACAGCTGGTGTAGCAATTGCAGCAAGATTATCATGAAGATATTCATTGGTGTATTCCTTGATCATCCCACCCATGTCGGCATACATAAGCTTGTCGACAAGTGCATTTGCTTCCTGGAGATCTTTGACTTGTGAAGTCAAAGTTTTGACCTGTGTGGAGAGCAGTTGGACTTGGTCATTAAGGTCTCCATCTTGATGTTGTGTCTCCTTCTTTTTCTTCCTTGCCAAATCAAAAGCTTTCTTGATCCGTTTTGATGCTGTCAAAGATGCTTTGCCTCCCTTCCATTTCTTGATTGATTTGCGTTTGGATGTTTTCTTTGTTGGTGGTGGTGAAGAGGGATGTGATGTGATGATGATGATGAAGATGATTCATGCTCTAGTTCTGATGGAGGAGGTGAGGGATCCCTTGGAGGTGTGCCTGATGGAATCGGGGGATTCTGTGAAGATGAGTACGGAGGACTGTTGATAAATTGATCAGTGTCAATGAGTTATTCATCTTGATCGAGTCCATGGAGCAATCTATCCGTCTCCTCTTTAGCTTTCCTCTTGATTTCCTCATCTCTCCGAACTTGAGCAACGAATTCAGGTGTGATGTACTCAGTATGCTCTTGCTCTTTATCTTCCATGGTACTGCTAGTGCTTCCAGACTTGCCACCCCTCCTGCTTCGGGTTTGAACAATTGAAGCTGGTTCTTCTTCTTTCTCAGTGTAACCAACTCTTCCAGCTTTGAATGCTTTGTCATAAATCTTGTAGTTCTGAGTCTTTCTGATTTCATCATCCAAGAAATGATTAGGGATTCTCATTCCTTTTGTCCTTGGAACGAATCTGATGGACTTGACGAAGGAGATCCTGGGATCTTTGTTGAATATGTCCTTAGGTTCAGTCCTGTCGTGCATCCTCTTGATATAGTCAGGGGTTTTCTCACAGAAGTATTCGATGAGAAATTTTGTGAATCTAATGAACGGAATCACGGTCCTGTCACGGTCAGTCTGAATGTGATGGATCATGTCGCTCATTATGGGTGCAGCAAAGTCAATAGGTTTCATTGTCATCATTCCCCAGAATACTTGCATGTGCTCTAATATTGGATGCTCATGACCACTCCTTCTTCCAGCAATAGATCTGACAATCAACATGTAGAAAGTTCTCCATGGTTGAGGCAGATATTTGACGTTGACCTTTGAAANTAAATTGTTCCTTTTGTCATTTCAGGTACTTTTGAGAGGAATTCTGGAAAACATGCATATTCGGACGTTTTTGTAGCATAAAAGTGAAGAAAACGACAAAGTATCAAAAGATGAAGAATTACAACCTGACGGCGTCAGAAGTCACAAGGTGACGCCGTCAGCAAGCCTTGACAAAAGAGTGGAAATCAATTTTCAAATGACGGGCCAGAGGATTTAACACCTGACGCCGTCAGGTGTTAGGAATTATAGGCCGTCAGGAGTAAAGTTAAAGAGTGACGGCCCAGAAGGTTTTATAAGGTGACGGCGTCAGAAGTGGATCTAGGCCATCCGAGAAAACTATTGGCGGCGAGCTAACGGCGTCAGCCCTTATAACCTGACGCCGTCAGAGTGTAAAATCTATATATAGTTTTCTAATTTTCATTCATTAGTGTGGAACTTTGTGGAGAACTTTTAGGGCAAACCCTAAAGACGAATTTTCTGTACTTTTTAGGGTTTCCAACCCTTGGAACCCTCATGCTTAATTAAAGATAAGTCTTCACTTCAATTCAATCAATATGTCTATGTGTTGGTTGATTATCTCTTTTACTTGTCTTTTAATTAACATGTGTAGCTAAATTCTTTAGTGTTTTCTTAGATCTAATGAAACCTAACTATTAATTATTGGTTGATTGGTGTGTGTTGTTGTTTGTTGGGATGATTGTTCTATCAATGTTAGGCTCAAGAAAACTGGCCAACCTCCTTTATGGTAACGTGCTTGAACGTCTTGGGAAACATGTAGCCAAGGCATACTAGGCTATTAAGGTAGTATTTAACGCATGAGCCACTGTTTACAACCCCTATGGTTGTGCCGTGCATGGCATAGGGCGAGATAAGAGCTCATAGAATTGGAGAGATATGTATGCCACTCCATGAGTTATTAGGAATACACCCTTCATCCACACAAGTAACATACATATCAATTAACCGGTAAAAGATAGTTATGGAGTAATGAAATCTAAGTAAACACAATTTTCTCCATATTGTTTTCACAACCACAATAGTTTAGATATTTATTTTTTTAATTTGCATAAGTAGTAAACTTGGGTTAGTTGATTAACAACTAATTCCGCCCTTCTTCCAAAACCGAGATTTTACTTGCTTTCATAAAAATATAAAAATACAAAAAGAATCTTCCTTCCACCCTTAGACCTATTAGAGTAGTTTTTTCTATCCTAACGAACACTATTCCCTGTGAGAGAACGATCAATCCCCCGTACTTACCGCTATCCTATACTACATCGGTCAGGTACACTGCCTGGTGGGGTTGTAAGCCTCTTGAGATCCCTCGAGAGGTAAAACCTGTTGTAAGGTTACAAAACCACGCATCACCAAGATCAATGAAATAGTCGAGGATTTCCAGTTCGGTCAACATTGGATGAAAATCACTGGGAGTTTGCAACATAAGAACTTCACGAAGAACATCAAGATTAACTGTGTATTCCTGACGATCCAGCTTGACATTGAAAGACTTGTCGTCCAAATTGGCCCGAGCTGTGTGCCAAAATTGATGAAGATAGAAGATCGGAACAGATGTAGACTTGGTAAGCATAGACTTGCACGGATGAGCCAGGAGTATGTCTTTTACAATCTTGCATGTGTCATCTGGGATACTTAGTTTGTTGAAGTCAATGCGAAGATTGTTATGGTCAATTAGGACATTGTAGTCTGCAGGGAGGACTTCACCAAGTGCAAGTAGTGGTAGATTCTGTTGTTGTGGAACTGATTCATTGTGTTGAGCCATTGTGTTCTGAAAGTGTCATGTCATGAAATCAAACGTCCAGATTTGTTAGTCATTAGTCCGAGTCCATGTTTGATATTCAAAGACATATAGGTTGCATTCATGGTTCAGTTAATTAATATGTGATTAATGACGGTATTATTAATTAACATGTAACTTAGATGACTTAGCAGTTAATCATTTAAAGCACATACATCTTTTGGCAACATGTCTAATAGCACAATACAATCACAAGTTAATGAACCTTATTACAATACACACATTCATGAGGATTCATCCAATATACAAGTTTTCGAAAAGTTACAATCACTTGAATTCTCAAAAATATGTTACACATGATCTCGAAGATATTACAAACAAAGTTCTCTAAAACTATTACTAATGAAGATCTCGAAAAATTTGGTGCAAGAAAGATCTCGATAACTTTCCATAAGAAAGATCTCGACAACTTCAATGGACTAAAGTTTTCGAAAACTCTGCAGCAAAGTTTCTCGAAAACATGGCATGTAAAAGATCTCGAAAGTTTTGTTTATAAAAAAATCTCGATAATTTTTGTTTAGAAAAATTCTCGATAACTCAAGGATTTCGAAAAATATTTCTCGAAAAATTTTATTGAGAGATTTCGAAAGTTTTCTCAATTTTCTCGATAACTATAGTTATGAAGAGATTTCGAAAACATTTCAAAAGATCTCGATAAAATCTTTTGAGAAAAGATTTCAAAAATTTTTCTCGAAAAATTCTTATACAAGAATTTTCGAATTCTTTCGTAGACATACGTTTTGAAGAATTTGTTGAATCCTTGAATGAACCTGATGAATAGAATGTAATACAATAGTTAGAAACACATCATTTATGAATACAAAAGTTATCGAAAGATTTCAAGAACCTAAATTATCTAGAAATTTTTCAACGAGAAATCATGAAGTAATATCAAGGAACTACAACAATTAACACATATGGGAACATGTTAAGACAGTTTAATTAGACTCAATACCACAGAAATGAAAAGCCCTAATTTAACGAAGAACCCTAACTATCTAGATCATGCAAACTGAAGGATTGGAACAATTAATAAGCACAAACATGATTCATACACTTAAACTAACATATCCCACCAATAATATTCACATAAACAACACCCAATTTCAAAAACCCAATTCGACTTAAACCCTAATTTTCGAAAACAATCCAAACGTGTTATATGTTAAGATTAAGAGTTAGGGACATGATTAGGCAATGATTAAATACAAAACCCCTATGTTTTCATAATCACAAACACATTATCCACGTAAAAATTAGTGTATCGAAAACCCTAGTTCTAATAATCATTATAACGAGAGATCTAGCCATCAAAAAGACAATTGGTTGAAAACCATTTGTTAAAATGAGCCAAAGATCAAGAATTCACTTATTGTTTGAAGATTATGAACACGGATTTGTGAGAAGATTTTGAGCCGTTTGATAATTAAAGAGGGTGTTTGTTTTTGAATTTTTGTAAAGTGAAAAAAAACGGGGGTGTTTGTATTTGTAAAGTTATTGAAACTTTTTGACTTTGTGGCAAGTTTGGTCCCTAGACTACATGATAACCAATTAACAAGTCCTAAAACATTCTATTTAACGGTTTAAGATAACGACTGTTAATGGTAACGACATACTAAGCTAAAAAGAAGAGAAAAA
>LBNU01038486.1:30510-42134 GCA_014162995.1 Artemisia annua | reverse complement strand
GTTAAGACAGTTTAATTAGACTCAATACCACAGAAATGAAAAGCCCCAATTTAACGAAGAACCCTAACTATCTAGATCATGCAAACTGAAGGATTGGAACAATTAATAAGCACAAACATGATTCATACACTTAAACTAACATATCCCACCAATAATATTCACATAAACAACACCCAATTTCAAAAACCCAATTCGACTTAAACCCTAATTTTCGAAAACAATCCAAACGTGTTATATGTTAAGATTAAGAGTTAGGGACATGATTAGGCAATGATTAAGTACAAAATCCCTATGTTTTCATAATCACAAACACATTATCCACGTAAAAATTAGTTTATCGAAAACCCTAGTTCTAGTAATCATTATAACGAGAGATCTAGCCATCAAAAAGACAATTGGTTGAAAACCATTTGTTAAAATGAGCCAAAGATCAAGAATTCACTTACGGTTTGAAGATTATGAACACGGATTTGTGAGAAGATTTTGAGCCGTTTGATAATTAAAGAGGGTGTTTGTTTTTTTGATATTTTGTTTTTGTGAAGAATAAAAACGGGGGTGTTTGGTCTTGTTTAAGTTTTTGAAATTTTTTGACATTTTGGCAATATTAGTCCCTGGACTACATACTAAACCATATAACAAGTCCTAACGTAATTATTTAACGGTTAAAGGTAATGACAGTTAATGGTAAAGACATACTAGGCTAACAAAGAAGTAAAAGGGAAAAGAAATGATATGAGAGATAACCTTTGACGTTCCACCAATATTAGAAAACATCATGACTACTAGAAATATGCAAGTACACATGTTTGAACAAGATTTTTGAATTTTGAAGAACATTTTCTCCCCCTCAACACTTGGTATGAAAATATTGAAATTTTTGATAAACCAAAGTGCTGACGAAGATTGTGTACATGCATTTTAAAAACAAAAGAAAATAAAATAAAGGTAAATAAAATGTAACATCTTTTTTTTGGTATTTATGAAGATTTTTTGATTTTGTATTTTTGTTTTTGATAAATATTTACAAAAATAATTTTGGTATTTGACTCAGTTAATTGTTTTCAAGAAAAGATTTTAGATTATCTGGAGTCAAACACCGCATACCAATCCGATGGACCAGTTCAGCAAACCTTGATGGAGCCAAAGGTTTTGTGAACAAATCTGCCAGTTGGTATTCAGTACCCACAAAGTATAACTCTATTGTACCCTTTTCAACATGCTCCTTGATGAAGTGATAACGGAGATCAATGTGCTTAGACTTTGAATGCAGAACTGTGTTGCATGAGATTGCTATCGCACTTTTCGAATCACAATACATTGGAATCTTGTTGAATAAGTAACCGTAGTCCATTAGTTGTGTACGCATCCAAATGACTTGTGCACAACAGGCAGACATGGCAACGTATTCAGCTTCTGTAGATGAAAGTGGGTGCAATCCTGCTTCTTTGATTGCCAAGACACGAGTTTATCTCCTAGAAACTGCAAACCACCAGAGGTACTTTTGCGTGTATCCATACACCCTGCATGATCAGCGTCTGAAAAAGCTATTAGTTCAAAACCGGAATCCTTCGGATACCAGATCCCCAAGTTAATGGTTAACTTTACGTATCGAAGGATTCTCTTAGCCTCATTGAGGCGACGTTCAGTAGGACTGGACTGATAGCGAGAGCACATAAATACAGTAAATACAATATCCGGTCTACTAGCGGTGAGATACATCAGTGACCCAATAATACTACAGTACTTTGTGGGGTCAACTGGTTTCCCATTTGGATCCGCATCTAACTTAGTTGTGTTAGCCATAGGAGTATTGTAAGTGTCACAACTGGTTATGCCATGTTTCTTAATTATCTCAAGAGCGTATTTGGACTGATTTAGGAAAATTCCATGGGGAGACTGATGAACTTGTAGTCCCAAAAAGAACGTAAGTTCACCCATCATTGACATTTCAAAATTTTGTTTCATTAATCTGGCAAAAGCGTTTGAGTACTTTTTGTTTGTTGAGCCAAAAANTCTTGAAAACTGACGGTCAACAAGCACCAGACAAAACTAGAAATATTGTTTATAGAGACTTCTTGGCACAAATTCATGCAACAGAGGTTACATTCTTAGAATACACATACAAACACACGTGTTACCTACGTACATGATATCATAGTAACTGACATTTGCATTCACTCATGCATTATGTGTTTTACCATCTGTCTAGATCATGCATTGCATTAATTATGTTATTATCACATTAACAGCTAACCTCTACGCAATAACAAAAAACAAAAAAGAATTTACAATTTCGTGACCTTTTTTTTTAACGTATGCAGAATGGCAGAATCTAGCACGAAGACCATACAAGCAGCACCAAGTAGCAACATTATGCAAGTGGAAGCTAATATCAAAGACCTAAGACCGAAAGACAGAAACAAAACTATACAGGCGATAATATACAGAGCATGGATAGCAAGGGATCCCCCAGATACAACTGAAAAAGGATGCAAGGCCATTCTCTTAGACAAACAGGTATAGTATCTGTACAAGTATCGTCTGAATCTAATGCAACATTCTTAGACAAATACAAACTCATAACGAACCCTTAACAGGGTGATGCGATACAAGGAAACATGGATATTCGTGATAAAAGTTTCTTTAGTCAAATTTTTATACCTGGCAAAGCATATCGTATTTCGAACTTCACATGCTGCCCAACAGAAAACTGGCAACAAACGCTAGAAAACACAACATCATTGTCCTTCACCAGATTTTCAAACTTTGATCACATATCATCTGAAGGATTTCCAGCCCATTATTTCAACTTTGTCTCTTACAACCGGTTGCCGCATAAAGTTGTTGATCCAAATGACAAAAGCCGCAGAGAGTACCCCGTCCTCACAGGTTCCATTAGCATTTTCATTCTCCGCATTCAGATATATACCTACAAAATATATATATATATATATATTTATATTATATATATATATTATTATATAATATATATATATATTAATATTATATACTATATATGTAATTAGTATTATACTATAACAGGGAGGCATTACAGCGTATTGCCCATCATGCCACATATATCATTTTGTGCCATGTATTATGCCATTTGTCAAATCAAGGGGAAAAGAAAACCCCCAAACTTTAAATGTAATTTAATTTTTTTTAAAGCAGGAGGCGTCTACACGTAGATAAGTGCCACCTCATTTAGCCCAGAATTGCATTATCAAGCCATGTCAATCACAATTTGTCCACCTAAGCATTGATTTAAGACTTAAAATCCGTATTAATTAGTTCAAAAAATTCAGAGTGGGAAGGCTTCGAACTTGAGTGGGTTCCTAACAATAACCCTTTTGAATAACCATTAGGACCAAACACCTTTATTGATTATATTTTTGCAACAGTAAATCTATAAATCTTCATTCATGCACCATTCATTCCTCCTAAATCCCAGATCTTTTTCTCCTAAATTATACCGATATAGGCCCAATTCATTATTAGATCGTTTAAAAAAATCAAAACCTAATATCATTCTAATTCACAAGTCGAACTCCTCCTTTTTTTCCTGAAACTAATATCTCTTCTATATATATATTTCTACAGGTTTATCCAAAGTCGAACATGGAGATTGTTTAGTTATTGAAGAGTTTCTTGAGGGCGAATGTAGGATTGTTTTGAAGATTTGGTTTGCTATCAATCATTAACAATAAGTTCATGACCATTATTTACCCATTTTCTTTGTCACTAATTTATTGTATGACTCATGTTTTTTGAACAGGTTGTGCTTTTGAATACTTATACGGTTTTGCTACTGTTCAGCAAGCGAGATGGATTCTTATTGTCTTCAACGTCTTAACGTCCCTCTAAACCGGTCCTAAGCGTAATAACGTTTTAGTTCCTGTTTTGTATTGCAAACATGACTTATGCTGATGAGTGCTTTTAATTTCAAAGTCTGTTTATTTTTTTGGGGCACCTATTACATTGGAGGATGATTAGCTATTTTCATTTGCTGTTGTAACAGATAATATTAATGCATGGAACGTGCGTTCTTGAAATGTCAACATACGCGTTGGCCAACAACCAGGTTCTCTTCAAAGTTTGTTCTATCAGAATCTTTATTTCTTGATGCGACCATGGTCCTTTTTTCGTTACTTTCTACTGGTGTTCATGTAGTCGGTCTTTTTGCACATAATAATTCGCCCATAAGTAACAGTTCTTGCCAGCCAGCAACTGATCGCGTGAACACACCCGCGCCTGCTCGAGGTTAGTTCTCTGATGCGTTTGTTGCACGATCAATTATGGTGATGCGTGCTTTTTATTTGGAACCCTGTTTTGTTTATGGTGGGGCGTGAACTTGGTTCAAATGTCCACAGCAAAGGAGGTAATTAAATGTGGTATAGAATTTATGGGCATGTTGTTGTTCCACCAGAAGTTGCTAAAATGCTTCCCAAAAACCGCCTTTTTAGCCATGGTAAATACTATTGATTTACAAGTATTTCAGTGAATCTAAATGAGGGGATTTTCTTATTATTGTAATGGTTTGTTGAGGTGCAGAAGGTCTCAGGTGACGAGTCTCCAGTAGATGTCACAGAAATTGGAATTGTTTCTGGTGATTCAGTAGTAATTGCTTTGCTTTATTGGCAATGAAGGCTTTTTGTTGGGCAAGCGGATAGTAGCTCCTCCTCCTTTTGAACAAAACAAACACCGCTGCTGTTTGCGTCCCGGTAATGTAAATATTCTGTTATTGTATCTCTATTCTTTAGAAACCTTAAAAGTGCGGGAGAAAGTATTGTCATGGTGGGGCGTGAACTTGGTTCAAATGTCCACAGCAAAGGAGGTAATTAAATATGGTATATGTGGCTCATAATTTATAGAAGAATCATCCATTCAAGTAAGAGTAATAAACAATTACTGTAATTATTTTGAAATCATTTGGGACGTGTGCAATTCATTAACTGATTATGTGGCTTTTCCAATCAGTTATGAGCATGAGACATGCTTATGAAGAGGATACTGATGCACTTAAATTACTAAAAAACATTTGGCGCCAGACTCTCATACAAAGGGAAAAGTAGGAAGTATACTCAATGGGCCTCCTCAATCGACTCATGAAGGTGTATTATATCATTACAGAGTATTATTTGTAGCTGCAGAATTTGACAATACCAGATTTGGCGCCCCATTTTGCCACCTTGAATATTCGTTGCTCCCTCTGTCCAATTAGTACAAATTAATGAGTACTTACTCTAATGGACTCTTATTGTTAAACAAAATCAGTCCTCTTTACGAATTCAAAAAGAAATAATTTATTTAAAATTGATGTTTCCCAAATTTATAGTGTCATACAAAATAAAATCCTAACAACTGTAATCACGTGTCCAGTAAATATTAGCACGTGTCCGGTAACGGTCCATGCAGTAACAGGTCAAAAACTAAAGATAGTAAATATTAGCATAGTTTGATGCAAAAGAGGGAATAAATATTAGCATAGTTTGTAAAAATAAAATTACTTGCTATGGATGATTGTGTCCTAAACCTTGTCTCAGATTTTGCCAACGTTACGTGATAGTAATACGGGTCGATTGGGTGGTCTGTTGATGCTTCATTTGGTTATGCATGGGCTGCAACAGATAAGCGTGTGATTTCTTGCATTAGTGATGATAGTTTCCAGGTATATACATTTTCATACTAACTTATTTTGTTCATCTGAATTATTTTTTTTATAAAATGATTTGCTGTATTTATAGGTTACTGCCCAAGGTGTGGCTGTGATGTGGTTATTGATTGACATCAAATACTGAAGTCCAGCTATTGTTTTTGAGGTGGGCTGCTAGCCTCGAGGAACGGGAAAGGTTCTAGCGTGGTTGGTGTCTCATATGAAAGGACTAGATTAGAGTAAGTTTTGCTTTTTCTTCATTATATTGTTACTTGTGTATACTTGCATACTTAAATTGATCTCTGAATCAACATCGAGTTACTCATATTGTTCTTAATTTTAATCTTTATTGGTACTAACATGACATGAATGAATCAAAATCTTATTGTATTGTTTCTATTGATGTGTTAATTTTCAATACAAGTACTATGCTTAAATGGATGTAATTCATATTCAACAGCCATAAGTCCTTGCGAAGTAGACAACCAGAGGTTCAAAGTCAAAATGCAAATCGCGTGAGTCAACTTGCACAGGGTTTAAATATGCGTGCGGCTCCCAGTGACTTAAGAGGCAAGATAGTTTGTATGAATTTACTTGTCATTGCAAACGTTCATGCTTATTTCTAATGTGAAATATTGATTTTGCATCTACTTAAATTTCAGTTGTTTTTGAGCATGTAGAACGTGATATATACAATCCTACTACAGCAGGCGCTTCGAATGCTGATGGTATCATATTTGCTGGACAATAATCTGCTGCCCCATCAGTACCTGGAAACAATCTTACACCACCCGGACTCCTACAATTTGCTAAAACAAGAAAGTTATCAGTTGAACAATCAGAACTTAGAAAGTATGTTTCTTTCTTGGTATGTTTGCTGTTCTTTCTTGGTATGTTTCTTTCTTATAGTGTTGTAGCATTTAGTTTCATTTTTTTATTAATGAATATAACATGTTCAACGGAAAATATGATGTGTAATCTACAGCTTTTACGAATGTTGTGATTAGGAGAGCGGGGTATAATTTTCTAGCACTTTTCACAGGTTCGTGTTTACTCCAGTTCTTAATTAACATCATATATTGGAAAGCTTAACGCCTGCATTATGTTACTTAATTGTTTTTATTGTGCAGGGGAGGGAATTGGAAGCACTATTGGAAAACCATTTCATTACAAGTGCGTTGAATACTTGAATATCATCGGATTATCAAAGGCTTCATGACTCAAGTATGTTTATTTATTTATTTAATGTCGGTTAATTGATTATGACTTTGAAGAGAATTTTGAGGATGTGGATGGGCTGAAAAACATGTACCTATGCCAGTTGCTTCAAGTTCATGCTCCAGTGACAATCCAGCAACTAAACCAACCATTGTTGCTAATGCTGGCACAGAGGTTGAAGTTCACCCACAACCTGTTCAGATTACGAGCTCTGGACATAACATACTTCAAGACTCGCCTGGGAGAATTACGAAGATAGTTCCTCAGATGTGAATGTAAGTAAAATCTCAAATAAAATTACATTCTTAGTCACATTGTTCTCTTTTTGAACAATTCTTAGTCACATACATCTACTTTTATAATCCTATTAGTTGAATCATTCTCATTTAAATAAATAAATTTGATGCTGGAAATTAACTACTCAAGTTTCCATTTTGCTTCAATGTTCTTATTTTTTTACTTTGAGTATTTGAAAAGGTATATGCATGCAAAGTCTTGACCTGTTTATTTATCTTGAACGGTTGCTACTTATAAGAAAAAGACTCATGGGAGCTAACTACACCAGAAAAAGATCGAAACTTGTGGGAGAAAGAAAGAAGAAGGGAATAACATTTCAGGAAACAAAATTACAATATGGCTTCAAAGAGATATGAGAAGGTAATCAAGTGATGCTAAAATAACACCCTTTTTTGTAAATCTTAGGGCCTTAGGGGGTGTTTGGCTTTGCCTTATGAAACTGATCAGTTTTATGTATTGGTACATCTCATGCTGTGGATTCCAGTGAAGTCATAAAAGTGCCCAATCGAGTGATGTTCAAAAACCATTGCCATCGCATGAGGGAATATTCTTTAGGTCTACGAGTGATACGTCTACAAATAAGGCCATTGTTTGTAGCTCTGCAAATAGTAAAGTTGGAGATCAACGACCATTGTCTGCAACTAATGTTCAGTGAAATTCGACACTATCCAATGCACGATACGATTCTGCACCTCTTAACAATCAAATAGCCCAATATACATGTAAGTACACATTTGTTTTACTATTCAGTCTTATATATGTTTCCAGTACTTTTAGTTCTTATTACTTTCTTCATGTTACAGCCAATATATAACCATGATACACAATTCGGTGGGAGGCTGCCAGTAGTTTGCACAATGATCTGTCAATGGATTTACATATGTACAACTCCTACTGGTCCAACAGAAAAGTTCACTGCTGAAGAACGTCTACAAATAAGGACATTGTTTGTAGCTCTGCAAATAATAAAGTTGGGGATCAACGACCAGTGTCTTCAACTAATGTTCAGTTAACTTCGACAATATCCGATGCACGATACTATTCTGCTACTCTTGACAATCAAATTGCCCAAATATGGGGAGTGACCATGTACCACCAAGCAGTGCCGGAATTCAAGGTGGATACGATTTTTGATTTTTTTTGGTCACGCTGTATTTATTTAGATTCATACATAAGCCGAGGCTTATGAGAATGTGGCTGAAGGAGCAAGGACAACATAACCGAGAGCTAACAATGCAAAAGAAACGGTTAGGAATCAGTCACGTGGCAGGAAGCTTAAAAGGCTAACGTTCAAATCTTTTATCGTCATCTCAAACGCAAACAAGTAAATTTCTATTCTTTTTTTATTTTCGTTTGTAAAGATATAAGTCATTAGTATGTTTACGAACGGGTTTGGTTACTAAGGGGTCGTTTGCAATTGCTTATTTTTCTGCATTTGAAGAAGTAATTATGCGACAAGAACAGTTGATAGAAACATAACTGGACACCCAGATGTACGTGAGCATGTAAAATTATTTTAGGGAAGAGTTAGACGTCATATTACCTTGCATACAGATGTACATAAAGTTTTGATCATTGGTCTAATCCAGGTTGGTGAAAGTAATCCTTGGTGAATTGGTCAATCGGCGTTTTCATCAGGCAATGCCATTAATGGTATTGGCATGGCAACAAGTGGGTTGCGTCGACTGCCGTTAGTGAGAGTCGCTGCAACCTACCAGGCACTTGCGGTCATGATGTGTTCCCACATATGTCCCCAATATGTATTAATCAAATGGGTTAGGGTCATCCTTTTTATGTGGTGATGGTTTCAGTTATACCACTCATTTCCAATGTGCTATTGTCACAGGTATTAACAAAGGACTGAAAAATGGTGCCACCAGCGCGTGACGAACATTGCCACCGAATAAGAGGCCATTTTTTAGGTCAATATATCTGCAAATCACATCATCTTCTTTAATCATTCAACTGATATACAGCTAAACTTAAAATTGCCTATCACGCAAGAAAGTAGTATATAGTCAACCAGAATTCATAACTCATGACAAACAATTTTTATCAAACTAATTCCTTTTATAATGTGTTACAGCTTTCAGCCTGCAAGAAGAGTAAGAGGCAGGAAAACCTCAAATACGAGGAATGGGTATCGACTGTTATAGAGTCCAGTAAGCAAACCCGTTAAAAAGGTTAGCATAACTCATAAGTGGCATTGTGGCAAAAATGGATCGGTCAGTGATTTGGTTAAAAAGGGTTGGCTAGCGAGCTTCCGTTGAACTAAATTCACGTTATACTCATCAAACTTTACAATATTCCCGAAACCCATGTTAATGCATCATTGACAAGTTTAAACATATTGAATTGTCTAACTTAAGTTTATCAATTGCCTTTCTCAGTAGCAAAATGTTAACTATTTAATTAGTTACCAAACATGTAATACCAAACACCCCTTAAATGTTCGGATTTTCCTTTTACAGTTTCGGATGCTTAGAGAATCGGGCAAATGTTTGGAACTTGATGCCGCCAGCCAAGTTTATTGTCCAGTAGCACGCCTGCTGTGGAAGAGAATGATTTTTGGTTTTCGACCCGTAGGAGAAGGTAATGCCTAACATTGTGATCACGGATCGTAAAAGTCAAACACCAGAAGGTTCGCGTCCATTTAGGATACATGTGTTGTAGCAAATATAAGCATCGAATCAAACTAAAATTGCAATTTTAATTACTTCAAATTTGCATATATTGTCTTTTCTTTTCATGTAGAGAAACAATTTTGTGCAATACATGGATAAATATAAGCCCTGTTAGTCATAATATTATCTTTTACTTCATCTAAAACTCTCCCCAATTCTGCCATAAGGTTTTTCGTCACTTTGGTAATTGCATAGTTCTAGCCTCCTGCGTTGTTAACATGATATCATACAATCCATATCTCTCATTGATGTCACAAACTCCCAATTTAGATTCTCATTTGTTATGGTCTAAAAGTATATGGAAATAACTCAAAAATTATCCAAAAGTTAATAAATACCTTTAAAAGACTAAAACTTATCAACTTGATGATGAATGATAGAATGCAACAAGATTAGCCAAGTCAGGTAACAAGAGAGTCTTGCCTTTGTTCCAAAAAAAAAAAATTTGAACGTACAAAAAAAACCCACGATCATTGTTTTAGGAGAAAAAAAAAATCGAAGTCTATATTATTGTTTCAGAAGCCAAGTAAATTTATAAATTTGTTAAATTGTATTTTCATGCTTTTCCATTCAAATGTGTTGCACTTAAGGTATTGTAGTCCTGCGTATCACTTTGAAACTTTTTTTCCTATCATAATCGATTACCGTTTATTTTTTTCGTTGTTAAATTAGATTAAAAAAAAATCGTTGTTAAATTAGATTAAAAATTTGGTATGTTGATAGGTTATTTTTTGTTAACTTATTTTTATCAACGATATTCATAAGTCATGCCGCCCATCAAGTGGGCTTTGCAACTATCCAACGGTAATTATAAGTCATGCCCGCCTTCCTTAAAAATTATTTTTCATTAACTAATACTATCAAAACTATAACTAAAATTAATGTCCGCCCATCGGGCGGGCTTTGAAGTCTAGTATATATATATATATATATATATATATATATATATATATATATATATATATATAAATCTTTTAAACTTGGTAAACAAGATTTTATCTATAGCCACGCGCCAAGTCCGCACGATCGGACCTACTTTATATTTTAGCCGCGAACAACGCAGTCACGATAAATCTACCCACTTTAGGCCATGCGTACGAAATCTTCGCAGATTGGCGCCATGAGCGCACTGTTACATACAGGCACCACGATGCTAAGTCGATCGCCATGAGCGCACGCAGACAAAAGCCGTGGTCAACTGCGATCATCCTCAAACGTTAGAGTCTATGCGGTCACGATACATCTATCTGCGTCTGTCCGTGCGAAATAATATTAGTCGCGGTCACGGTACATCCATCCGCGCCATTGTTTTTTATAAAAAAGACAAAGAAAAAATTAATTGCCATGAGCGCACTATAGATTAGCTATGTGCTACTTTTTTTTATATGTAGTTATAAAACCTCACGATAGGTGTAATTCGCACAGCGAAAATTTCTTTTATATGCTATGTGCTATACTATGCTTCACGCTATTTATCTTTTACTTCATTAAGTTTTATATGTTGCGACTCAGGGCATATACTTCTAATATTTGCATTAAGTATTTTCAGGATTTGCATAATTAAGTTTAATGCTCCTACACGAGTAGCACCATCAAACTTGGGGGGCTACTAGGGTATATACTACCACTGTTTGCGCACACCGTACGCAGGCATATTGTACGTAAGAGGTATCGCGAGCCCGGTACAAAGACGAATTTTAAATATTCGCACCATCTTGCCGCAGGGGAGACGTCCTTTGTCGGTTATAAAGACGAATGTTATGTTCGCACCT